>JACEEZ010026286.1:0-5000 GCA_016584305.1 Chionoecetes opilio | reverse complement strand
TGTGTGTGTGTAGGGGCGTGTGGTGTAGGGGCGTGCGTTGTGTAGGGGCGTGTGTGTAGGGCGTGTGTGTGTAGGGGCGTGTGTGTGTAGGGCGTGTGTGTGTAGGGGCGTAAGTGTGTAGGGGCGTGTGTGTGTAGGGCGTGTGTATGTAGGGGCGTGTGTGGGGTAGGGGCGTGGGTGTGTAGGGCGTGTGTGTGTAGGGGCGTGTGTGTGTAGGGGCGTGTGTGTGTAGGGGCCGTGTGTGTGTAGGGGCGTGGGTGTTTTAGGGCGTGGGTGTGTAGGGGTTGTGTGGTAGGGGCGTATGTGTGTAGGGGCGTGGGTGTGTAGGGGCGTGGGTGTGTAACGGCATGGTGTGTAGGGGCGTGTGTGTGTAGGGGCGTGTGTGTGTAGGGGCGTGTGTGTAGGGGCGTGGGTGTTTTAGGGGCGTGGGTGTGTAGGGGCGTATGTGTGTAGGGGTGTGTGTGTGTAGGGGCGTGTGTGTAGGGGCGTGGGTGTGTAGGGCGTGGGTGTGTAGGGGTGTGTGTGTAGGGGCGTATGTGTGTAGGGCGTGGGTGTGTAGGGGCGTGGGTGTGTAGGGGCGTGGGTGTGTAGGGGCGTGGGTGTGTAGGGGCGTGTGTGTGTAGGGGCGTGTGTGTGTAGGGCGTGGGTGTGTAGGGGGTGTGTGTGTAGGGCGTGTGTGTGTAGGGCGTGGGTGTGTAGGGGGGTAGATGTGTAGGGGCGTGTGTGTGTAGGGGCGTGTGTGTGTGGGGCGTGTGTGTGTAGGGCGTGGGTGTGTAGGGGCGTGGGTGTGTCGGGGCGTGGGTGTGTCGGGCGTGGGTGTGTAGGGGCGTGGGTGTGTAGGGGCGTGGGTGGGTGTAGGGGCGTGGGTGTGTAGGGCGTGGGTGTGTAGGGCGTGTGTGTGTAGGGCGTGTGTGTGTAGGGGCTTGTGTGGTGTAGGGGCGTGTGTGTGTAGGGCGTGAGTGTGTAGGGGCGTGAGTGTGTAGGGCGTGTGTGTGGTATAGCGTGGGTGTGTAGGGCGTGTGTGTGTAGGGCGTGGGTGTGTAGGGCATGTGTGTGTGTAGAGCGTGTGTGTGTAGGGCGTGTGTGTGTAGGGCGTGGGTGTGTAGGGCGTGGGTGTGTAGGTGCGTGGATGTGTAGGGGCGGTGGTGTGTAGGGGCGTGTGTGTGTGGGGCGTGTGTGGTGAGAGTGGGTGTGTAGGGCGTGGGTGTGTAGGTCGTGGTGTGTAGGTGTGGGTGGGGTAGGGCGTGTGTGTGTAGGGGCGTGTGGTTTTAGGGGCGGTGTTTGGGGCGGTGTGTGTAGGGCGTGTGTGTGTAGGGCGTGTGGTGTAGGGGTGGGTGTGTAGGGGCGTGTGTGTGTAGGGCGTGTGTGTGTAAGGCGTGGGTTGTAGGGGCAGTGTGTGTGTAGGGCGTGGGTGTGTAGGGGTGTTTGTGTGTAGGGGCGTGTGTGTGTAGGGCGTGTGTGTGTAGGGCGTGTGTGTGTAGGGCGTGGGTGTGTAGGGGCGTGTGTGTGTAGGGGCGTGCGTGTGTAGGGCGTGTGTGTGTAGGGCGTGGGTGTGTAGGGGCGTGTGTGTGTAGGGCGTGTGTGTGTAGGGGCGTGTGTGTACACATACACACACACAGGTATGGGAAGAGCAATCAAGTAAAGTAAAAAAATAAAAATAAAATAAGCGTGTAACGAGAAATGATGTATGGAAGATATGATGATAACGAGGCGATGAGGGGAAAAAAAGGAAGACAAATTAATCCAAAGAATAAATAATAAGGAGAACAAAGGTGATGATGATGATGATGATGATGATGATTATGAGACGGTCGGATGAATTAATAACTGGGGGGATGACGGATGAGAGACGAGGGAAAAGCGATATTAATTAAACAGAGATATGAAAAGAGAGAGGAAAAAACACCATATACAATAAATACGTAAGTATAAGAAATGTACATACCTAGGTACGAATATCTACGTAAAACATGACTTTGATGGTTGAGCATGATAAATTATACTCCAAAATACCTTATCATATTTTCCTTGTGAGGGAGAAGACACAAATCAATCGCAGATAATAATAAGTTTATAGTAACTGATGGCATACCTATCTACCTGTTCTACTTTATTGTTCATCACACGACCCATCTTTACCTGGGAAACTATCCAAACAGATTTTATCTCTCTCATTCTTTCTCTTTTCTCTCTTTCATTCTTATTTTTATTTCTTTTTTTACATCACAAAGAACTGGCCAAGGGCACAACAAAAATAGATAACACAAAGCCCGCTTAGTTGCCAGTCCCTATAAAGAAGACAGTAAGAGAATAAAAAAAAAATTGAGGGTGTGCCAATTTAGTTCGGGGGGTGTCTTGTTAATCTTCTCTTGAAAAGATTTAAGTCGTAGGAAAGTGTTATTATAGAAACAGGAAGAAAGTTCCAGAGTTTACCAGTGCAAGGGATGAAAGAGTAAAGATACTGATTAACTCTTGCATTAGGAAGATGGACAGAATAGGGATGAGAATGAGTAGAAAGTCTTGTGCAGCGAGGCCGCGGGAGGGGGGGAGGCATGCAGTTAGCAAGTTCAGAAGAGCAGTGAACATGAAAATAACGGTAGAAGATAGCAAGAGAAGCAACATTCCGGCGGTGATTTAAAGATTGAAGACAATCAGTCCAAGGAAGGGAGTTAATGAGAAGAAAAGCTTTTGACTCAACCCTGTTTAGGAGAGCTGTATGAGTGGATCCTCCCTAAACATGTGAGACATACTCCATACAAGGACGGATAAGGCCCCTGTAGAAAGCAAGCAACTGGGAGGGAGAAAAAAAAGGACGCAGACGCCACAGGACACCTAACTTCTTAGAAGCTGTTTTAGCAAGAGATGAGATGTAAGATTTCCAGTTCAAATTTTTAGTAAAGGATAGTCCTAGAATGTTCATTGTAAAAGAAGGAGATAGTTGAGTGTCATTGAAGAACAGGGGATAGTTATCTGGTAGGTTTTTCGGGTACATGGTGAAAAAATTTGGGGGTTTAAAAAGGCATTGAAAAAAAAAAGGTTGCTTTTGCCCCCTCAAAATTATAGAAAGACCCGAAGTTAGGCGCTCGGTGGCTGTCTCCGTGATCACTTGTTCCTGTTATTTGGGACGTCTAATAAAAATTTGAAAAAAGGGGGGAGAATCACAGCGTAAGTGGAAAGGGCTTTGAGTTAGACAACAAATTTGGAAAAGAACAATGTCCTCTACAGTACTGCATAAAACGGTTTGAAAGGAAACTTAAAATGAAGGTACAGAGAGAAGTATAGAAACCGAATGAGGTATTTGGAAATTAAAGATATGTGCCAGACTCTATTCAAAAGCTTTTGATATGTAAAGGGCAACAGCAAAAATTTTCACCCAAACCCCTAAGGAGGATGACCAAGATTCAGTTTGGGTGAAAGCTAAGAAGATCGCCAGTAGATCGCCCTTTAAAGAAAAATTTTTCGTAACTGCCCGATCAGGATTTAGATATAGATTGGGGAAGAGATAGAGCGGGTTAAGAATCTTTTTTTTCTCTCCTCTCTTTAATCAAGGTCTCAACGCTTGCCCCCGTAGTTTCTGGGATTCCACTCGGTCCCCTTTTTCTAAAATTTTCAACTCCCCAAAACGGGGTGGGTTCCTTTCCCCAGGGTGCATAGCCTTTTTTTTCTCCTCCTCTTCTCTCTCTCTCTCCTCTCTCTCTCGTCTCTCTCTCTCCCCCCTTCCTCACCCTCCTCTCTCTCTCGCTCTCTTCTCTCCTCTCTCTCTCTCTCTCTCCTCCCCTCTCTCTCTCTCTTCCTTAACTTCTCCCCTCTCTCTCTCTCTCTCATAACACTGTAAAAAGATACAGAAAAACAAGGGGAGGATAATAATCATGGAACGTCAGTTTAAGCGACTGAGTTTAACCAAAATGATGAGACAATTGCCTTGGGACTGTGACTGGAGTATTCACTATTGAACGAGAGCTTGGGTGAAGCAGCGGGTTTTTAGCCCAAATTTCATACCCTTAGGCCTCGACAAAGACTTCCTTTTGTTTTTTACTGGCTTTTTTTACGGGCGTATTCGTTTGAAGGAATTTTTTTTCTTCGCTCTCTCTCTCTCTCCTTCTCTCTCTCTTCCCCCTCTCCCCCCTTCGTCCCCCTTTCTCCTCCTCTCTCGCCTCCTCACTCTCGCTCCCCTTCTCCTTTGCTTCCTTCCTTCCCTCCCCCTTCTTCCTCTCGTTCTTCCCTTCTTTTTTCCCCCCGGTCCAGGTTGGTCCGTACTTCATTCAATCCCTCCTTTTCTCCGGTTCGATCCCCTGTTCGGTAGTGGCGGGTTTGGTTAGAAACCTTGAGTTGTATTGCAAGGTCTGGTTTGGTACTTTTCCCTCCCCTAGTTTCTCACTTCCCTTTCTCCTTTGTTTTTTCCTTCTTTCCCTGTAGTAAATTCTCTTCTCCCCTCCTCTCTCTTCTATCTCCCTCCTCCCCCTTTCTTTCTTCTCTCTCTCTCCTCTCTCTCTTGCTCCTCTCTCTCTCTCCTCATACACATATTTTTACGGGTTGGGATGGAGGTGGAAGGGGGGAAGGTGGTGGAGGTGGTGGTGGGGGGGTTTGAAGGTGCACCATGGTAGTGAAAGAGGTGGTGGTGGCGGTGGTGGTAGTGGATGTGGAGGTGGTGGTAGTGGATGTGGAGGTGGTGGTGGTGGTGGTGGTGAAGGTGGAAGAGGTTGTGGTGGTGGTGGAGGTGATGATGGTGGAAGTGGTGGTGGTAGTGGCGGCATAAGTGGTGGCAGCCATGCGCAGGTATTATATCATCAGAAGCCTTATTGAGGATCTCTATTCATAAATTAAAATGTAATCCTGAACGACGTGATCTTGTTTGTGGGATTAAAGCTGCCTGCGGCGGACCTCTTGATCCCCCTTCCCCCTCTCTCTCCCTCTCCCCTTCTTCCCCTCTCCCCCTCCCACCCTCCCACTGATTATGGTCAGGAGAGGATTGATTTTAAAGTTAAATTGCTCCCCCCCCG
>JACEEZ010026285.1:0-54192 GCA_016584305.1 Chionoecetes opilio | reverse complement strand
GGGGTTTTCTGCCCTCCCACAGTGGGCTCTTGACCCGCACCCTTCTGGGCGTCAGGCCACCAACCAGGCCTTTCCTGCCGCGCAGGCCTTTCACGCCCGCGGAGGCCACCAACAAAACCTTTTCTGCCTTTCACGCCGCTCGCCAGCGTCGCGAATTGGGCCCGACAGGCCTTCCACGACACATGCGCATCAAGCTCCTGCGGCCTGTGTCGCAAGTCGCCACATTCCTGACGTGCATTCGGGCCCGCACGACGAGGCTAAGACTCGCGTGAGCTAGGTGGGGTGGGTAGCGGGAGGGGTAGGCCTACGCTCTCCTTACACTCCAGAACACGCTCCCCGGTTACCACCTCACACTCACAAGACGCGACCGCGCTCTCACCCCCAGACTCGTCCTTCACAATCACACCCACGACTGGGTCACAAGCCGCGGCCCCAGCGCTAGCCACATGCTCAGACATATCACCCACAGCCAGGTTTTTCTGCTCACTCATCGCTGGCTCTAACTCTTTCTGCTCTGCCTTAGTGGGTACTTCACTTAGCACCTCACTTTTCACTTCAACCATACGCTCAGTCACTTCCGCGTGGGGCTTACCGAACATTGTCTTAATTTCCTGCCGTGTCACAATAATTTCCTCAAGCATCACCTTTTGTTTTCCTCTAAAGGCTTGCATCACTCCTGTATGATTCTACCGTGCATTTTTCAACGTCTTTTATTAGACGTCCAAGTCAACAGGAACTAAGTGATTCACGGAGAGATGCCATCGAGCGCCTAACTTCTGATCTTTCTATAATTTCTGATTGGGGCAAAGCAAACCTTGCTTTGTTCAATGCCTCAAGAACCCAATTTCATTTCAACTTCACCTATCTACTCGACAAAACCTACCAGATAACTATCCCCTCTTCTTCAATGACACTCAACTATCTCCTTCTTCTACAATGAACATTCTAGGACTATCCTATACTAAAAATCTGAAATTGAAATCTCACATCTCATCTGTTGATAAAACAGCTTCTAAGAAGTTAGGTGTCCTGTGGTGTCTGCGTCCTTATTTTTCTCCCTCCCAGTTGCTTGCTCTGTACAGGGGCCTTATCCGCCCATGTATGGAGTATGTCTCACATGTTTGGGGAGGATTCACTCATACAGCTCTCCTAAGCAGGGTTGAGTCAAAAGCTTTTCGTCTCATCAACTCCCCTCCTCTGTCTGACTGTCTTCAATCTTTAAATCACCGCCGGAACGTTGCTTTTCTTGCTATCTTCTACCGTTATTTTCATGCTCACTGCTCTTCTGAATTTGCTAATTGCATGCCTCCCCCCCTCCCGCGGCCTCGCTGCACAAAACTTTCTTCTCATTCTCATCCCTATTCTGTCCATCTTCCCAATGCAAGAGTTAATCAGTATCTTTACTCTTTCATCCCTTTCACTGGTAAACTCTGGAACTCTCTTCCTGTTTCTATTTTCCCATTTTCCTACGACTTAAATCTTTTTAAGAGAAGAGTAACAAGACACCTCCCGAACTAAATTGGCACACCCCTCTTTTTTTTTATTCTCTTACTGTCTTCTTTACAGGGACTGGCAACTAAAACGGGCTTTTTGTTAACTATTTTTGTTGTGCCCTTGGCCAAATTCCTTTGTGATGTAAAAAAAAATTATATATAAAAATATATATATATATATAGATATATATATATATATATATATTATATAATATAAATATTATATATATATTATATATATATATATAATATATATATATAATATATATATATATATATATATTTTTATATATATATTAATATATATATATATATATAAAATATATATATATTTAAAATATTTTTTTACTCGCGAGTAAGCGAGTTTTTTTTTTATAATATATATATATATATATATAATATAAATATATATATATATATATATATATATATATATATATATATATATATATATAAAAATAATATATATATATATACAAAGGTGGGCACCCAAACCGTTAATCCGTTAATCGTTAATTGATGAAGTTAACATTTTAGTTAACGATTTAACTTTTAAGTTAACTTTGGAAATCATTCGGACTAATTAACTTCCGTTACATTTAACTTCCGCTAACTCAAGTCCGCTAACCCAAATTTTTTTTGTTTTTTACTAATATTGTGTTTCATTTAAGGTTTTTTTCACCCTTTTCTGGCTCTAAAAGCCTTTAAAAACCTAAAACAGGGCCAAAACTATGAAATCAGCCTGTTTTTTAGTTTTTTTTAAAGTTAAAGCTATAAAATCTGCCTTTTTTTTTTACTCTAAAGCAAAAAAAAACTATAGTTTTTGGGTTCTAAAGCCCTTAAAAAAACCCATAATGGCTGATTTTATAGTTTTGGCACTTTTCAAAGGTGGTTTTAGGTGGTTTTAGAGCAAAAACTTATTTTTTGGTTTTTTTCTATAATAAAAATTAACGTTAACGGTTTATCGATAACTTCCGTTACATTTTTAAAGAATTAACTAATTAACGGTTATCGAAGTTAATTTCTTGGGTTAAAGGATTAACGGGGTTTAAAGAAGTTTAACTTTTTGATTAACGGGGGCCCCCCACTTTTTTTTTTAAAATATTATAATATATATAATATATATATATATATTATATATATAATTTTATATAATATATATAATATAATATATATATTTTATATTTTTAATTTAATATATAATATAACCACTCACACACAAACGATTTTGATAGACTAATACATATCGACGTACTAACAAAGTTTTTGTAAGTGTAGCTACAGTTTGTACATATTATTATTTTTTTTTGTTTTATATATAATTTTTTAATTTAGAGTACGTAGGGGGAAGCGGTGATATTCGGAAAAGGGTTTGGATGGTCCCGGGTTGCATTTCCCAAAAAATTATGGGACCTAGCGCCGCGAGTCTGGGTGAAAATGCGAGCTTTTTTTACCAGACCACGCGGCCAAAGAAGCCGCCCACTCCCTACTTTTGAGCAGGTAAATTTTTTTTGTTTTTTTCACCCCTAGTTTTAAATTTTTTTGTTGTGTAACAACCTCCATGAATATGACAAGTATCAGATTGTGTATTATTATGGTGAAACAGTGATGCTTTACGAATCATATTACCAGTAAAATACGAATGCCTTACCTCTCGTGTTTGTGAAAAGTCGAGTGTAGCATCTATATGTTTATAGGGTTGGGATGATTCGGACATTGATGGTTCGTCATTGTCCGAACCATCATAAGCAATTACATCATGAAATTATTCTTTGAAGCAGGTATGTTATGAACACTAAATAATCGTTCCAGACCATTCATCATCCTAATTTAATGCAACAAATTCATAGCCATTAACGAGTATATCAACAAACGTCGTCACTTCTGTGTATCCAGTCAGCCGTTTTTAAATAATCCGCAATCAAAAATCTGAAAATCCCTAAGTTTTCAAAAAACTTCAAGGGTTTGCGACGCTCAAGCTCAGGCTCGTGACGTAGCATCCAGGTGCGGCTCCTCTCTCCCGCGCTGATCAGAGAGGCAAGTAAACCACAGAGATTAAATATAGTACTGAAGCTGATTGGGGTTTCTGATAGATTTTTTTGCTAATGCCACATGCATGCATCCCTTTATGGGTGCAGCAAGACAGCTGTGCCTTTCGAGAAAAGTTTGCACACGGAAAAGGAGTGCGTGTGTAGGGTGATACACGCATATGTGTGTTGGGGCGGGCAGTTGTGTTGAGAAACGGTGGTAGCGAGGGACAAGATGGTGAAAAGACTGGGTGACGAGTGTGCAGCGCGATATCGGCACCCAGTGTGTAGGGTGGGGGGACGACGAGTGTGAGGTGAGCCTGTGTACACGGTTGTGCTGGACAAGGGTGGCGCCCCCCCGTAAGACATGACTCAGTCCAAACCAACCAGACCAGGTGGACCTGTTAGACGGGACGCAGGACTGTCAGCAGCGGTGGGACCAACCCGACTGTGAGGCTTGCCTCTAACAAGACCAAGTTTAAACCAAGTAAACCAGTTGTGGATTGGGCGTGCCTGTGGTGAGAGGACATTGAGGTGGTGTAGCTGTCACAACTTTGCCATTCCCGCCCGCAATATTTCCAACCTCTATGCGGTAGGTAATGCAGTATGTGGTTTAGAGTAATGAAGGTTGACTGTAGCTCCAAAAATAACCATAGGATTTCTCGAAAGTACCTTCATGTGATTCCCACCCACAAATGGTTTAACCTTATTTACCCAAATCCATGTTTTGGAGAAGTGCCAGTCCTCATGCTGAACCTCAGGCTCTGCAACACCTGTTCATTTCCACCTCGTACTCGGGCTCACACATATAGGATCCATGACAATGTCGGTTCGTTTCCTTCATAGTATACGCGACCAGCGTCATTTCTTCCGGTGTCAGATTGAGCATCGTACTCTAGATCTGTCCCCCCTCCCCCCCCCCCTCCCCCAGCGGGACAGATCACAACTGTCTGGACACCGAAGATACAATCGCTCATAAGAACATTTGCCGACAGGTGTCAGACAGAGTTATCTGCGGGCGTCCCTGTATGCGTCATCAATAACAGTCGTAGCCAGTGGAGGGAAGATTTTTTTTTTTTTAGCGCGCTTTGTACAAAAGGCGTTGTTTTTACGGAAATCAGGCCTGGAAAATCAATTATTTTTGGTGGATTAGGTCTTTGAATGGTGCATTCAACATAATTCGGCAAAACAAAATTGGGCTGGACGAGTACTTTAAGGATGAAACAGAATGGTTATTAATTAACCTGGGAGTACATATTTATCATTTATGTTTAAATGTGTTTTGTATACAGATAGTATCTTTAGATATTAAATATTATTAAGAATATCACGTTAATTTTAATTTGAGTATAACATAATTATTTAAAGATTCTAATTAAAAACAATGTTCCTTGTTCAGACAACCACCAGCAGAGGTTTGGGATCGCAATTTTTTTCCAATCCGCAATCGCAAATCCGCAATTCCGACCTGGACCAGGTCCGCAATCGCAATCCGCCAATTTTTTCAGATAGGCCTTTCGCAACGCATTCCGCAATCCGCAATTCCGCAAATTAATTTTGAACACTACCAATAACACAAAAAATGGTTCAAGACTTTTTATTAGTGTTTTATTATTTTTTTTAATAACTTCTGTATGCGTAATTGTTTCGTCTTATACTTGGTACTTGTAATTCAACTTAAGTCTTTGTCTCTTTAGGGTTTTTCTTTACTTGTACCTTCACAGTCTACTGGCTAGTATCACTAAGTGACTAGGTATCTATATGAAAGAGGGTAACGCCATTCAACAGGCACTATGTTAAAACGCGAATGGGCGCCATCTTAAGCGCCAGGGGCCTCTTCGTCACCCAAGACCCGGGGAAGCTTCAAGGCAGACCCCGCAGCATATCATGTATCAGGTATAAAGGATATTACTGTTATCTTCGGAAATGTTTGTTCTATAAGATTATCACATAAAACACAGTAAAACACATTAAATACAGGCCATTATGAGACGTTTTTTTTCTTGTGAAGAAAATATGCATGAACTTAAAATTCACTTACACGCATCGTCCTTTAAACTTTGTGGGACAACATATTTTTTTTTTTTTTTTTTTTTTTTTACATCACAGGGAACTGGCAAGGGCACAACAAAAATGGGTAACACAAATCCCGCTTAGTTGGCAGTCCCTATAAAGACGACAGTAAGAGAATAAATAAAAACAACGGGGTAGGCCAATTAGTTCGGGAGGTGTCTTGTACTCTTCTTTGAAAAGATGAAGTCATAGGAAAGTGGAAAAGAGAAACAGGAGAGAGTTCCAGATGTGTTTACCAGTGAAACGGGATGAAAGAGCAAGATACTGATTACTCGTGATTAGGAGATGGACAGAATAAGGATGGAATGAGTAGAAAGTCTGTGCAGCGAGGACGCGGTAGTGGGGGAGGCATGCAGTTAGCAAGTTCAGAAGAGAAGGAGCAGCAAAATAACGGTAGAGAGAGCAAGAGAAGCAAAACATTGCGGCGGTGATTTAAAAGATGTGAAAAGACAGTCAGTAAGAAAGGAGAGGAGTGATGAGACCCCCCTGAAAAAGCTTTTGAATCCACCTGTTTAGGAGAGCTGTATGAGTGGACCTCCCAAACATGTGAGACATACTCCATACATGGGCGGATTAAGGCCCTGTACAGAAGCAAGCGATTGGAGAGGGACGAAAAAAAAAGACGCAGGGACGCCACGCCACACTAACTTCTTAGAAAGCTGTTTTAGCAAGAGATGAGATGTGAGAAATTCCAGTTCAGATTTTAGTAAAGGATAGTCCTAGAATGTTCATTGTAGAAGAAGGAGACAGTTGAGTGTCAGTGAAGAAAGAGGGGATAGTTATCGGTAGGTTTTGTCGAGTAGATAGGTGAAAAAATTGGGTTTTTGAGGCATTTGAACAAAACAAATTTGCTTTGCCCAATCAGAAATAATAGAAAGTCAGAAGTTAGGCGCTCGAGGGCATCTCTCCGTGATCACTTAGTTCCTGTTGAGTTGGACGTCTATAAACGACGTGAAAAAATGCAGGGTAGAATCATCAGCGTAGGAGTGGATAGGGCTTTGAGTTAGACTTAGCAAGATCATAATAAAATAATAGAAAGAGAGTGGGTGTAGGACAGAACCCTGTGGGAACACCCCACTATTGATAGATTTTAGGAGAAGAACCAGTGTCCCGTCTCCAGAGCTGCAATAGAACGGGTTTGAAAGGAAACTTAAAATGAAAGTACAGAGAGAAGGATAGAAAACCGAATGATGGTATTTGGAATTAAAGATTTTGCAGACTTATGAAAGCTTTTGATATGTAAGGTCAAACAGCAAAAGTTTCACCGAAACCCTAACTAAAGGAGGAGATGACAAGATTCAAGTTAGGAAAGCTAGAAGATCGCCATTAGATCGCCCTTTTACCGAAACGTAGACGATCAGATAGAAGATTGTGAGCAGATAGATGCTTAAGAATCTTCTATAAGCTAGATTCAAAAACTACAATGGAAGATTACAGAAGATATCAATAGAAGCAGAATTGTATTAGCTTTCCACTGATATATTCGTTTTCCTGATTAAATGTAGTAGTACCTTGCAAAAATGAGCGTTAAACATAAATAAAATCGCCGCCGCAGGCCGCTCTCTGGGATGACTGGTGTTCACAAATAATCAAATATTATCTTGGATATATATCGCCTTTTATACAGCCGTAATAACAATTTTCTATGGTTTAAACTTTTAACTAGTAAATTAAAGGATAATTTTGTTCACCCAACCAACGATTTTTCTGATGCGCCTTATGTAGTATAATAAGGCGCAATCAGAAAATCGTGGTTGGAGTGAAAACTAAAATTGACCAAATTAAATTACTAAATATCAGTAGATAAGGAATAACTTACTTGTGTTCCAAGTGGACTCAAGTTAGCGGGAAGCTTCTCCCCACCTGTTTCCAGGCTCTGCCTGCTCTCACGTCCGTGCTCTGGAGGCTTTGAGGGGCTGAGTGCTGGGGAGCTCATCCTGAGCCTCCCAAGTCACTTCTGACACAATCCCACACTTCTAAACACTATCAGTATCCAGTGTATACACACTCATACTCTACTCTAGGCGACGGAGATGGCGGAGACAAAAAACTTGTCCATTCTGGTTAAAGTGCAATGTCAGAAGCAAAAATAGACTTAATAAACGGCGTTTTGCTTCTGTCTATTTGTGAATTTTGTTTTTTTTTGTTTCAGTCATTTCAAATTGTCTATATTTTGCAGATGCTGCTCATATAATTAGCGTTACCAAACGCCTAATATATGAGCACAATCTGCAAAATATAAGACCAAATTTGACATACTGAAATTACAAATTAGGAAGAAGCATAAATAGCGTTCTTTACTAAAACCGCCGTTTGTTAAGCCTATTGTTATCATATATATATAAGTTAATAAACAGGTTATTAACACAATAGGGACACTGGTTAGTGGTTACTGACCACTAACCACTGCAGTAAACCAGTGTCTATTGTCTCATTTGTGCAATCTATAGTACTTCACTAACACAACAAAAATATATGTAGGATCCAATAAATCAGTAATCACACACACGGCCGCGTCAGTGGCGTTACACGCTCGCAATCCCAAGTGGTTGGACGACAAAAACAGGCATCCAGTGGCAGTTGCTGATAGTGTCGTCGCCCCATATTGGTGGGAACTTGTTACGCGGGCACGTGCCCTTTGAAGGTGGGTGATCGTCACAATTATTGCGATTGCGTTCAAAATTTGGCCGGTCCGCAAACCCGCAATATTCGCATTTTTTTCCAGGCTTCGATTGCGCAGTTCCGCCAACCGAATTACCATTCCTCAAGTTATTGCGATTGCGCTTTAAAATTTTTGGCGGGCGCAAATTCGCAAATTCCGCAGATTTTTTAAGGCATCTGTAATTGCGCAATTCGCAACCCGAATTACCATTCCGCAAGTTGCGAATTGCGGAATTGCGGACTAAAATTGCGGAATGCCCACCTCTAGCCCACCAGCCATCATGGGGAGGAAAATAAGAAGAAATCGAATCGAACAAGGAGAGAGATGAAGCTGTCTGCAGTCTGCTTTTACTGAAGTAAAGAAAGTGAAGCTCTATGAGGAAAGCGCTGAAAATATGCGGGTTCAAAGAAAGCACACTTCACGACTATTTGTTAAGGACAAGAAAGAAAAACAGGGATTTAAGTTAGCAATTTACCAGTACGCAAGTCCTCACAACAAAAATATGAAGACGAATTGGTGTACTGTAATGTAGTGTCCTCTCTCCAATTATGTCTAGCACCTTCTTTCTACATTCATCTTTGGCCTACGCCGACTAGGCAGATGGTAAAGAGGAATTTCCCTACTAGTGTCCCGCCTCCTAGATCAGGTGTCAGGTGTCTCTCACTGTAGTAGGATATATGGAAACACTCAAAGTATTACTCCGCGCTCTTGACCTGTCTATAAATAGGGTAGAAGAGTCTGCCATACACAGAAGAGATCAGACCACAGTCAACTCGACACTCACAGGTACACGCTACGGCTTCGTCCCGTCGGGGGCGGCCACGTGTGCGGCCCACGCACAACAATTCCATGTTCCTGTACTCCACTTCTGCTGAGCAATATATTCATCTTCTGTCTACAAGTTGGAAATTTATTCCTCATCCCCATGCACGCATTTTTAAGAGACACATCGGTAAGACATACACAGAGACCTTTTAAACCCACGTATACCTCCGAGCCTTAAACGCTCGTGCCACGGCTACCACACCGACGCTACCAACACGCCCGCCACCAGCATTCATCTCATGTTCCTGCCCTGCCTCTACTCACTACCCAAAAAACCGGGCCATGAGGACCATGTGGGGGCGCCACGCTGGACCAGCGGCTGCTTTCATGCAGAGCGAGGCCCGGCTGGTGCCCTTAAACCACCAGGACTCAGCAGATTGTGGCCGGTCGGGTGGCCAAGATCCTCCACCAGGTGAGAGAGTCTGAGCACGGACAAAGCGAGCACGTTTTGCCACAAGGGCATGACCTGTCAGCTGGCAACACCTGGCTATGGAGGGGGGCCGAAGCCCCCAAACCCACCTGCTCGACCTCGACCAGCTACGGCAGGAAGGACCCGATAGTCCTGCCGCCTTCTACGTCGCTCCTCCTCCGTGGCAAGCTCCGACAGTGGAAGTCGTCATCACCGCCCTGCCGGCCACAGAAAGGCGCTGTGCACCCGGGTGGAGTGCGGCAGCACGCATGAGGGGGATTGCAGAGGCCAACGCCCCAGGCAGCGCCGTCTACTAACGGACGGCTCAGTTGACCCTGAGAGGGGCCCACGACGGGCGCGGCGGTGGTCACAGGGCAGGAGGTGCTGTCCTGGAGACGCCCGACCACTGCTCCACTCTGCAGACGGAGCTGGTGGCAATCCAGCACGCCCTGGAGCACGCCGCCACCGTCGGGGAGGAGATGGTGGTCGTCCACTCCGACTCAGGTCTGCCTTACAGGACCTGCAGCAGCTGAGCCCACCCAAAGGGGCAACGTGCGGGCTCACCACCACTATCCTGGGCCTCGCCCAAAGAATCGCCGCGCAGGGGCGTCACGTGCGGCTCAACTGGGTGCCCAGCCACGTGGGGCTGCGGGGGAAAAGAGGCTGCTGATGAGGGGGCCCGCGCAGTCACCGCCGTCGTTCTGCCCAGCATACAGCAGGGCAAGACGATGGCCAGACGTGTGCCGCCAACAGCACCGAGCAGCAACACCGGGAGATGGGGGCGTCATCGCGGCAGGCGGCCTGGTATGCCAAAGCCACCGCCTACCGCCCACTGCTTCCCGCCCGCCAGCTTTCCAGGGCAGGGCGAGGTCAAGCTACACCGACTCCCGGCTTGGTATCGCACCCTGGAGGAGCTGAGGGACGATTTTGAGAGTCGGCAGTGTGACCACTGTGGCCACCTCGCCGACATCCACTAAAGCACTACCTGCTGTCCTGCCCAGCCACGGCTCAGCTGAGGCAGCAGATCGGCGGCCAGAGGACGACGAGGATAGGGCAGCCCTGGGCTCCGGCGGGCACTAGAGGACCTGCCTCGGCGTTGGTAGTGGTGCGCAGCGCCCCTCCCCCCGCTGAGCGCCCCACGTAATACACAGCGGAACATGGAGCGAGGTGACGAGCCTTGCTCACATGCAGGAAGTCGCTCGTGACTCAGCGGGGGCTGGTGCCCGCTCATTTTTTATAATGTATAGATGTAAGATTAGTATAAGTATGTAATGTAAGTTTAATTTAAAAGGAAATTATGAAAGGTTACAATATTTTTTTTTCTTTTTCTGTAAGAGATGTAAATAAAACTTAACTTAAAATCAAATCACTATATTCAAGTATAAGTCCCACATCCGGTACAGATTGGGACAGCTAGGTGTTTGGTCATTGTCTGTGTCTCTTTTTGGGGGGTTATGTGCGTCACCATGCACGTGTTGTCAATATTGAGGGTCCTGATTCCCATGATGTCCTGCTGTCCCATGATGTCCGATGTCCCATGATGCCCTGCTGCCCCATGATGTCCTGATGTCCATGAGTCCTGCTGTCCCATGATGTCCTGATGTTCTACCTCGCACGAGTCTCTACGATCTTCCTCCACCTCCTCGTGTCCCTGATGTTCCTGCGCCCCCCTGTCGACGCGCCCCTGATGTTGGTATATGTCATGTGCGACCTTCGCACAGCTTGCGGCCCCCGCCCGCACCCACACGACCGCTCGATGTAGGTGTGGTCTCTCCACGCCCGTGCCCCTCGCACGTGTCATCTTCACGCCCGTGCCCTCGTGGCGCCCATCGTGGTCTGTTCCTGCTTCTTCCCTGCTAACGTGAGTCGTCAGCAAGTGTTATATTATTTTCTCGTCACTGGACAATTGCAAACTCTTATATTTTGCGTGTGTGATTTTTTTTCTTGTTCACTTGGAAACGTAAATCAATGTCTCCTGTGTTTTGCGATATTCTGTGTGTGCCCTATATTTTGACTTTATTGACTCATTTCTGGTTCCATTTTTCATCTCAGCACAGTGATGCTAGATTTTGGGCTATTTTCTCATTCGAGTGCATTTTTGTGATTATGTTTGGGCTGCAACTATTTTTGTCATTTCTTTACCTGTTGTTCATTTTTAGTAGATTTTGACCTGCGTGTAAACCCCTTTCCTAAACCTTTGGGCTGAGGTTAGGATTTCGGTGTCCACACGTGTTACCGCTCCCGCCCCCCCTCCCCCTGGGCCACACCTGCTGCCTGCTAGTCAGGTCAGCCTGCTTAACGCCTCGCCTCCCCTCCCACCCATCTCCACCCGCCCGCCTCATCTCACTGGCTCGCCTGCTCGCCGCCCATCTCATCCCTCGCGCGCCCACCGGGGCCACCCATCTCTGCGCGCCCACTCGCCAGCGCGTCCACACACGCCCTCCTGTGGCTTGTTGTCCCCCCGCCCCGGCCCAGCTTGCCGCCTGTCATCGGCGATGTCTACAGTGGCAAACGTCTCCGCCTTCCCCGGCCTGCTTCGTGGCTTACGCCCACGCCGCCGCCCATTCCTCAAATTATCTCTCCTTCGTTGGCTTGTCAGTGTTTTCAGCTGGTTTGGTTATAGAAACTGCAGACTCTATTTCCTTACTGGTTGTTTCCCTGTATCGGTTACAGCGCGTCTTGGACAATGGGGTAGATCCTCATTTTATGTCTGTGTTGAAAAAATTGATACCCTAATGTGTAAGTACGTTTCATTTTTAGTCATAATTTTTTTTACTTTGTGTATATTTGAAGACTTTTAGATCAGGTATCTTAGTCATAATTTTCACTTTTTATATTGTATAAATGTTGTCACGACCATTTTTCTCTTACGTTGGCTAATCCTGGTGTTCGGTGGTATGTAGGATAGAATAACGTTTAGGCTATCTCTTGCTTTGCTGTTCGCTTGTGTTCAGTTACAGCGCGTCCTTGACAATAGAGTTAAAATGTTCTCATTTTGTGAAATGATACGGTTTCTCAAGACAATGATATAATTTTTGCGTACTTTGTCCACGGCTGGTAACGTGGTTAATTAGTTGTTTCAGCATATTTTTGTCTACGTCTTGCTTTTGCTTGAGTAGTTAATTAGTGGGTAATTCTTGATCAGGTTATTTCATGTCCACGTCTTGTCAGTGTGCTTGCTGCGTGGTTAACGTATTTCTGGTGCAGCTTATTTCAGTCCCCTGCCTCTATGGCAGTGGTAAGTGGTTAACTTAACCCCTATTATACTTTTGGGGTGATTTTATGTCTCAATATTTTGTGTGATTTTCTCATATTTTCTCCTTTGTACGGTTATCTCATTATCTTGTGTGATTTTCTCATGTTATCTTGGGTAGTATTTTCCATACATGTATTTTTTGAGTGATTCATTTTCATATATTCTCCTTAGCGTCATTTTTTTGGTTATCGGTCTGTACCGCGAATGTGGTTCATAACTTGAATATAGTGAGTAGAGGCAGGGGAGGAACCGGAAACATGAGTGAGATGATGGTGGCGGGCGTGTTTTGGGAGCGTCGGTGTGGTAGCCGTGGCACGAGCGGTTAAGGCTCGGAGGTATACGTGGGTTTAAAAGGTTTTGTGTAGTCTTACCGATGTGTTTCTTTAAAAAATGCGTGCATGGGTATGAGGAATAATTACCAACTTTTAGACAGAAGATGAATATATTGCTCAGCAGAAGTGGAGTACAGGAACAATGGAATATTTTGTGCGTGGGCGGCACACGTGGCCCCCCCCGACGGGACGAAGCCGTAGCGTGACCATGAGTGAAAGGAGTGTCGGTTTGAGGTGGTTGATCTCTTTGTGTATGGCAACGCGGGTCCCTTTTTAAGCAGGTAAAGGAGCGCGGAGAAAATTGAGTGTTTCATATACCTACCTACAGTAGAGAGACCCCTGACAATGATCTGGGAGGCGGGGAACTAGTAGGAAAACCCTCTTTACAGCTCCTAGTGGGCGTAGGTCAAAGAAAATGTAGAAAGAAGGTGTTTAAGACAGAAATTGGAGAGAGGACCCAACAGTACATAAGTGGCGATCATCTAATGCTTTGCTCTAACTATTCTAGGGTTTAACCCCCAAAGATAAAAAGGGGCGGCTTGCCTAGAATAGCATTTGCTAAAAACATTGATGTCCTGAACAGGGCAAAGGGATAAGTCGCAGGGAGACGGCTAAACGGTTTTCATGGAGAGGAATAGCAAGCCTCTCTTAGAACCCAACCCACAAGTCTGGCTAGAATGACTAGCTTAAAAAAACAAACCTTGGTTCTTTCAGTCGAAGCTAGAGGATATTTACGCGATAAAACCCGCAGAGCAAGCATTAAAATCTGACGAAACTGGATTACAACCTTTCAGAGGCTCCCTAAAGTTATTGCCAAAAGGGCAGCCCACCAAGTCGGGCAGGGACACACGGAGGTGGAGATTAGCTACAATGGTAGGGATCATATGTGTCAATGGTAATCCCCTGCCTCCATGCTTCATATTCCTTATAGAGTAAGTTTGAGAGGCACGTATTTTGAAAGGTTTCCATCAGCATGCAAAGGTTTGTTCATCCAGTGGCTGGATGACAAGAAATAAACTTTTTTTCGAATACAACATTTTGGGGGGAAACACGAGGTGCTCTCAGGACAACAAAAGTTTATCACAGGGGAAACAGACACTACCTGTAAATAGAGCAATCATTATGCAAAAGAAAAGGGAATTTGGGACCTGACCTGCCCCCTCCACTCAAACAAACCCCAACCCGCTTGATGGGCCTTTAAGACCTATATCAGGGATTAAAGAGGATGCTTTCAACACCCGGGGGCGTTGGTTTCAATCTTGATCTACCCCCTAATGTCCAGTGCCTGGGACAGGGGGTCTAAATTAATATTTAATTTTTTAAAAATATAGAGGGTTATTTTTTTTGTACGTGAGTTAATAAAAAAAAAATTGAACGATAATTTTTTTTAAGCCAATCCAGTCACATTTTCTTGTGATTTGCCGAGTAAAATGAGTCCGTACCATCCCACCCATCTGGCCGGACCATCACCACGGGGTAGAAGGTTCGGACGATTTAGAAAAAATGGGTTTGTCATTAATGGGAACAATCGAAATCACTATGGAAGTATCCCCCCGGCTAAAGAGCAAAGATGAGGGGGCATTTTTAGATAAACAAAATTTCATGTTCCCCAAACTTTTTTTTTATAACTATTTTTTAAAAAATGGCCCAATCATCACTGCCCCCTATTGAGAGAGAGGGGAATTTTGGGGGGTTTTTTTGGCCCCACACACACATTTGGGGACTTGCCCTTTTTTTTCGTCCCCAACACCCTCTTTGGGTACGAAGACCGTTTTTTTTCGAATTGAAAAGGATTTTTGCGACAAAAAAACACAACAAGCTTGGTAGGGCCCAAATAATAATCAATGCAAAACATTGGAAAAAATATCAAAAGAGTATAATACACATTTTAGCAAGGTATTGATTGGGATTCGAAATTTCCCAAAACGGGTTGGACGACAAAAAACGGTTATTATCAGCCATATTTTTGTGGAGTGAATAATGGGAAACACTTTTCGATAAAAGACGGAAGTGGGTGAAAGACTCAGGAAAAGTGGAAAAATGGGGCAGGTGAACGGGGAAAGTTTTTGGGAAAGGGGTGGAGACATGGGATATGGGGTGTGCAAAAGGAAATAAATAGGAGAGGGAGAGAAAGGGAAAGAAAAAATGGCTGAGGGGAATGAGTAAAAATCAACACGGAATGGTCTGACCATTCCCATTTTTGATTTTTTTGAGAGAGAGAATTTGGAGAAATTGGATGGGTTGAGAAAAAGGGACCCATTTTTTTGTCGAAATGAAAAAGGTTTGGTTTCGCGAAAAAAACAACAAGCTGGTAGGAGCCGAAATAATAATCAATACCCAAAACATTCAAACAAAAAAAAAGGGGCCCCCCCCAAAAGTAGATAAACACACATTTGGGCAAGTGTTATTGGATTGGGATTCAAATTCCAACCGGTGCCACTTTGGGCATTTTCGAAGGGGCTCAAACACCCCCCTTTTGCGCCTAAAAACCCCCGGGTTAACCGGGGTAAAAGTACAAAACTTTTTGACGTCCAGTTCGGGAAGACCCCCCTTTTAGCGGTCACACGGGGTTTTTCGTCGGGACTTTTTGCGAAAAAAAATTTTTTGGGGAGTTTAAAAAAATAGCACACGGTTGGCCAAAAAAAACCCAAAATAAAAAAAAAAATAACGAGAAGCAGACGCAGATTGGATTGGATTGTTTTAGTTTTAAGGCGGGAAGCGGGGATTGACCCCCCGCCAAAAAATACATTTAAAGTAAAACTAAAAAACAAATTTAGGAAAAAAAAAAATTTAAAAAGAATACAAAAAAAGAAAAGAGTTATAAAAAACAATAATTTAAGTATAAAAACTCAATTTTTTGGAGGCCCAGTTTAATAAGTATGGACTTCTGCCCGGGGAAAAACACCTTTCCCCAAGTCAGGGAGAACGGTAAGACCGTCACCGCGAACGGGACAAAAATTGCAACTAGGTCCCCAAAAACCGACCGCGGCCGCCATTAAGGGGACCAAAAAAATCATCACCAGTAAAGGGGGTCCATGAGGAAAACCCAGAGTATTAAATTGAAAAAAGCAAACTCCAAGGAATTTCCCGGAGAAAAAAAGCTACCAGCCCATACTTTGGCGGGGGGCGCTTTTTTTGGCCCGAACCAACCCCTGCCAATGTTAAAAACTGACAGGAGCCGAGGCAGGGTCCGGGGGAAACGCAAAAGGGTAAGCCCTTTAGCCAGCTTTCCCAAGGAATTTTCCTAAACCCGGCAACACCTACATGGCTACCCCAAAAGCTGACGTCCGGCCCGCCTTTTGGCAGTAAAGCCATTTCCGGGAGGCATTGACCAGGGAGGGGGGGGGAAAATTTTACATGGGTGATTGAAGACCACAAGAACACTAAAAATTGAAAAGAAAATCCGAAGGGTTAAAAAAAACAGAGACAATAAAATGCATTATTTCAGGTTAAAAAAACAAAAAACCACGGAAGGGAGCCGTAAAGATGGGAAATGACCGTAACCCCCCTTGATTTGGAAAAACTTTAAAGAAGACCAACCTTGAGTGGAAAAGTGGTCTAAAAAAGGGGGACCCAGTTGGGGAGGTAAAGACCTTTTAACAAGGTTCAAAAAACCTTTCGGGGAAACCCTCCCGTGTCGGCCTTCGGGAAAATCCGTAAAAGGGAAGGTACGTCTCCAAATATTTCAACAAACCGGGGTTCAACTTTTTTGGGGTTAAATTTTTTTTTTTTTTTTTTTTTTTTTTTTTTTTTTTTTTAAAATTTTTTTTTTTTTTAAATTTTTTTTTTTTTTTTTTTTGTTTTTTTTTTTTTTTTTTTTTTTTTTTTTTTTTTTTCTTTTTCCCTTTTTTTTTTTTTTTTTGCAAAAATGAACGCTACAGCTTCTTTGGAAAAAAACCGGAACCCGATTGTCGTCCATTCACAAACTTATAATAGAAAGGGAAGTTTCTCTCTGCCCCCCGAACGGAGCGAAAAGAGATAGAAAATAACCACGATAAATTACAAAAACCCCCCAGGCGTACATAAAAATACTTTGATGGCCCAGCGAAAGAGTCACTAAAAGCGCTCCCTTTGGGGGGATGCCCCCGGGAAGGGGGGTTCAGAAGACAGTATGTTCCCAACTCGAACTCTAAGAACCCGGTTGGCTGGGAAAAACTCTGGAGGAACACAGGAAACGACCCCCTAGCCCGAACCGTACGAGTTTGCAAATCCCGTGTCCCCAACCCGGTCGAGTTTTTAAAGGGCGAAAAGTGGTCACAGGGTTTTGTCGAGGGGCGAATCCCCGGGCATAGGAGATTAAGGAAAAAGCGCTTCCTAGTAGAGGTTTTACGGAATCCACATGAGAAGGGAGAAAAAGTTTCCCTTTTTCCAAAAACCCATACAAGTCGACTTTTACCATTTTTCGAAAACTACACACACATGAATTTAGGATAGGGGCCGGGAAAATTTCGTCGGTAGTGGTGGCCCTTTCCCCGGGCTTAGGGACGGGATCACCACCCCCACCCCCCAGTACTTGGGAAGGTTTCCCTTCAATCCAGATCCTATTAAAAGATGTAACAAAAAATCTAGAGCCTATCCTTTTAGAGACAGAGCATCGCATAGGGTAATCACTTGGCCGGGGGAAGTGCACGAAAAACCTTCATGGCTTGACATAGCCACGGGTGTAAAAAGGAACTTTGTAAGTTTCCCCGCCTTGGAGAAAAATCTACCCTCTCTGTTCTTGTCGCAGTCGTCCCTAGCATTTGGAGACGCAAGGTTGTCTGCGCCACTGACACAAAATGGGAAGCAATTCCCTCCTACAGTCAAGGGATCTGCCACAGGGTCTCCATTATCGATAGAACTGGGGGGGAGGAGGGGAAAATTTCCCTTTCATTTCCTCACCTTTCCCAAAAACCTTGGACCCCGGGGTAGAGCACAGATGTACTAATAAGCCCCCCAAAGAGGAGGACGAGCCTCTTCAAAACCCGGGGTATCAGCTTTGACTGTAAAAAAAAATTTTTTAGGTTACTGAATTGGGCCCGCGAAATGTATTGGGGCGTCTCTGCACGGCGGGAGGACTCCTCCTGCCGTCCAGTCCGAGTCCCCCACGGAAAAGGGGGCGAGAGAAAGATCCAGATGTGGGGGGGGATGCTCAGCGGGGCTGCACAAGGATTCGAGACACAAAATAATCTACGGGCCTCATTTTGTTGGGGAAAATCTCATATGATGTTCAAAAACACAAGCCTTTTTAAAGCCCTCCCAGTCTGCACGGAGAGGCACCCTTTGGGAGACATCGGGAAGGGGGGGAGGGCACTGCTTAAGTGATGGGATAATGGCATTCCCCCCAAGAGAACGGCCACCTCCCCGAGAAGTCAAGGGACCTGGGATGCAGAGTATAGGTCAATAGCAGCAATGTTTCCCCCTGCGAAGGAAAGGTTGGTTTTCCCCCGGGTTTTAAAAATTTTTAAATTGTTGCCATCTAAAGAGTTACGAGAGAACACCGCGACGATTTCTGGTGGGGAACCCCCCACAGAAAATGCCGCCCCTTTAGTCTCCCAAAGGGGAAAAAAGGACGGGGGAAACTGGCGGATAAGATCCCCAAAATCTTGGGAGGAGTTTCATTGGAGGCAGAATATTTAGCAGAAGGTAGGTCTTGGCAGATGGAACACCTGCTACGCCCGAAGGGGGATTGCACGGGGGACATTTAAGGGGGAACCCGAGATGGTAAAGGCCACAACCCCCACTAAAAACCACCACCTTGGAGGTGGTGTGGGACAGGGATAAAAACCTGCGGCAGGACACCTTCCCGCCCTATCATTTTCTTTTAAAAAAGATAATTTCTGGTCCCAAATCGTTGATGAGAAGGGGCTAGTTCCTCCCAATTTGCAACGTAATCCACGAATTTCATTGGGGGATTGAAGTGATTTGTGCGTGAAGTTTAGCAGAAGTTCCTTGTAGACGCGCCCGCTATTGAAAGCCCCGCATCTTTTTTGTGTTGTGAAGATGGAAATATTTTTTTGTACATTCCAGATGCGGTTGGCGCTTGGTAATCCGGCGGTGAAATCGGGGTTCCATACGAGGACCCGCGGAGTAGTAGATACCGTATGTCCACCAAGATGCCCATTTTCTGACGGTGATTACCCCTTCAAAATTTATGATGCCCCGACGGGGTTGAAGATTGCTTATCAGCATGGTATCAAGCTTGGGTCCAAAGTTGATGACACCTTTGCCATCAGCGTGATGTGAGCGTGTCGCTAGCCCTTCAGGGGTGGTAACAGGGGCAGTGATATAGGGGTACGTCTATCCCCCACCACAGAGGGTATCTGTAGCACGCCATCACCTTTTGTCAGAATTGATATTTTACCGGAGGGGCGCCATGACTCTAAGGACTCATGGGAAAGCGAGTTTGCTTCTGGATCCTTTTTAGGATGGGATTCTAGGGGCCTCTTAGAGGAGGAGTCACTATTTTCAATTTCCCGCGGCGGATGCACTACACTAGAGGTGGTTGGAGGCTCATTATGAGAGGAGTCACAGACTCCCCAGAATCAAGGCATAGCGAGAACTTATTTTCATTGGAGGAGGGTTGGTTTAAAAGAAAGTGGGGTGGAACGCAGGAGGTGATTAGGCGTTTAGAAGAAGCAGCAGCACGCGGTGCGTAGGTCCCGCTCCCACCGCCCCGCTTGTCTGTGGGAAATTCCTTTTGCGTCCAAGACTGATAAATGGGAGTTGGGCCCAAATTTTAAAGGGTGTCTTTTTTAATTTATAATCCCCCACGTCGGGGAAATCGGGGGTGATCAACACGGAGTGGAAGCAGTAGGGGGTTGACGTACAGCAGCGTGATGGGAACCCAACGCCCAGCATCCCCCAAGCGAGGAGGGGGTTTTCAAAAATTTTTTCCGTGCCCCCAAAACTGTAGCACTCATCACGCATAGGGGGGTCGTAAAGGGTTTATTTTAGGATGGGGGCCGATCCTGATGGAATCGGGGAGACTTGATCCATAGAAAGTATAATGATAAAGTTTTTGTTCCCCGACCTTATAGACGTTGAAATTTTTTCGGGCACAGTTTTTGTATTTTGCCTCCCAAAACCAAAGAGGTCGTAGTTTTAGATATGCCCTTTTTGGTATGAATTTGGGTGAGGTTTTATGGTATCGAAAATGCTGTCTTTGGTGATGGCATGGGAAAAACACCGAGCTGAGTAAGGTCTTTGGGTCGGATTAGAACCCCCCCGCCATACCCTTTTTAGGTTGCCTTCCGGGGCATTCCAATTTTTTCTTAAGTACCGCGCGGCAAGGAAAAAGTTGCCCCCCACTTTCCTTAAATAAGCCAGTCCAAAAGGGGAGGGGTGTGGCGGACAGGTGGGGTAGAGTTGTAGTTTCCAAAAGTGTGGGGATGTAGCATCAGGGCCTCTCCAACATTTTCGGAGCGAATGAGTTCGGCTCTGTAATGTCCGCTCAATTTCCCTCTTGTGGCTTCCTATAAGCAGAGGAAAGCACATCTGCCGCGCAAAATTATGTAGCCCTATTTTATTGCCATGTCATCATAAATAAGAGGATGCGGCAACCCCACCATAAGCTTTAAAAAAAATCAGTAATGTCGAGAAAAGGCCTGGGACACGTTGGACAGAAGCAAGGTGTCCAAGTAGAAGTGCCCCGAGGGCCGGTCGTCTCTCAAACCCCGTTGCGTCCCTTTATGGGGGACGCCAGACCGGGGAGTGAGGAGGAGGAAGGGGCGGCTGCCCCTCGTGCCCCACGTCGGGCCCGGAAAGGCGCCGAGTGGCAATGTGAGAGGATTCAATGGGGGAAGCGAGGACAAGCGGAGTCAGGGAAGAGGCAGGCCGGGGAAATTTTTTGTTTTTTTACATAAACAAAATTTTCTTTACCCCCCACGCCCCCACCCACCCCGGAGCCCCAAGAGGGGAAGCTGTTGTTGGGGAAGGACCTCACCCAAACCTCCAGGGGAGCGGGGAAATATACGCTTTTGGTTTCTAGGGGTGGTGGCAGCGGGGAGCGCGGAGATTTGTTGTAAAGTTTTAATTTGGGGCATTATTAAAGTAGCTACTGGGAGAAAAGGGGGGAGGTGATGTTAGAAGAGAACAGCGACAGATGAAGACGCGTTCATGTGAGGTAAATGGGTTATAGTGGACGAGAACTGCGCGCCGGTTAGGTTAAGTTTCGGTTAGGTTAATAATCCCGTCAGGGGGTCGAAGGGAACGGAGCCCCTCCCGTTAGAAGGTTAGGTTCGGTGAGGTTAGGGTAATAATTTCATCCCCGCAGGGCGTGGCAGAGCCCAAAATCGAGTGGCGGGCGGGCGGCTGCCGGCCACTGTTACCTGTGGCCCACGAAACCTGTGGCGGCGGCCCACCCGCCCGCCCAATTGCCCAAAACCACACGCCCAATTGTGTAAGCAATTTCGGTCCTAGTGTGAAATAATACCATATGTAGTCAGTGTCTCAGGAAAGGACCGCGCAGTCCTCGTCCATTTTACCGGATCTTGATATTACAGGTGGCCCCGTAGTGTAGTGGTTAGCACGCTCGGCTCACAACCGAGAAGTCCCGAGTTCGATCCCCGGGCGGAGCGAAGACAGATGGGTGGTCTTTCTTAAAACCCGAGCCCCTGTCCACCCAGCAGTGAATGGGTACCGGGGTGTTAGGGTTGTGACCCCCCTCCGGGGTGGTGGCTTCGGCCAACACTAAGCCCGAGCGGTAGATCACTATGGCTCTGAGGAATTATCCTCTAAAGAAACAAACAAACACCACATTCTCTCTAAACTCTTTCCCTGTCTCAATCGTCCGTCCCCTTGTCTCACCAGTCATCACACAGTCCCAGCAGCAATAACAGCCATTCTCTTCCTGTCCTTTCAACCACCTCATTCATTTCACATCCCATTTTCAGTGAAAACCACACGCATCATTTTCCATTTTCTCCCGGTATACTTCTCAGATCTCATATTTTACTAGTAATCATTCTACGCAAACACATCAAATCAGCTTCATATTTCTGAAAATCTATCACATATATAATATAGACTGATCTGTATTAATTTTACTGTAACGTACTATATGATGGTGTTCATTTCAATGCTTAATAATTGCTAACACTATTTATAACTTACAGAAAAAGTATAGACTTATTTTGACCCCAGAGTATGTTCGACGTATGTGCAACATTTTGTATAATTTCACAAAACCATTTCGTCGAACATGTTCGGTAAAATGACCCTCGAAGTTCGACCAAACAGTCCAACCAAATGGCAAGTTCGACGAAACAGTCCGACGAAACGCACCGTGTGATAGCCGCTTAGTGCCACCACTCCGCTTCAAACCAATCAGCACGCGCGACACAAGTCTGTATTTGGCGAGAAATAAGTATACCACGCCGAGGGAGTCTCTCTCTCTCTCTCTCTCTCTCTCTCTCCTCTCTCTCTCTCTCTCTTTCCTTTTTTTCTCTTCTATTATTTCTTCTCCCTTTCTCATCCTCCCACCACACACATCATGGCCAGTATGTGATATTATCGTGAATAACGAAACTTTTTTTCTGGTGACTTTTGATATGTTTAGAATTAATCTGCTAACCGTTTCTGTCGCAATAATTTTATTTATAATATATAGTAGGTAGGTATAGGTTCGTTTGGTATAGTTTTTATATATATTATATATTCCCCCCAAAAATTCCCCCCCTTTCACTTTAAAAAAACCCCCCCCCAAATAAAACCCCCCCCCCCCCTTTTTTTCCCCCCCCCTTTTTTTTTAAAAAAAACCCCCCCCCCCCCCCCCCCCCCCCCCCCCTTTTTTTTTTTTTTCCCTTTTAAAAAAAAAACCCCCCCTTTTTTTTTTCCCCCTTTTTTAAAAAATTTTTTAAATTTTTTTTTAAAAAAAAATTTTTTAATTTTAAAAAAATTTTTTTAAAAAGGAAAAAAAAATTTTTTTCCCCAAATTTTTTTTTTAAAATTTGAAAAAAAATTTTTAAAAAAAAATTTTTTTTCCCCTTTTTTTTTCCCCCCAAAAAAATTTTTTTCCAAAAAACCCCGGGGGGGGGGTTTTTAAGCCCCCCCCAAAAAAAAAAAAGGGGGGGGAAATTAAAACCCCCGGCCAAACCCCCCCCTTTCCCCCCCCCCCCCCCCCCCTTTTTTTTCCCCCCCCCCCCCCCCTCTCTCTCTCTCTCCCCTCTCCCCCCCCTTTTTTCCTTTTTTTTTTTTTTTTTTTTTCCCTTTTTTTAAAACCCAAAAACCCCCCAAATTTTTTAAAAAAATTTTTTTTTTTTTGGGGTTTTTTTTCCCCCCCCCTTTTAATTTTTTTTAAAATATATTTGGTTAGGTAAGGTTCGGGTTTTGGGTTTAATTAGTTTTTGTTTATTTTTTTAAATCCCCAAAAAAATTATTTGCGAAATAACTGGTTAGCAGATTAATTCAACCATCAAAACTCACCAGAAAACCCAAAAAAAATTTCTTCCCCCAAAGGGAAATAGTTTTCACTGGGAAAAAACCTTTTTTTTCTAATTTTTTTAAAAATGCCCTCCCCCCCCAAGCTTGGAAACCGGGAGGCAGGATTTTCTGGTGAAGAAACAAGGGCCCCAAAATGGGGTTTTCGAGTAAAACAGCGTACTAATTCATCCAAAAAATTTTCCCCCTAATAAAACCCATAAAAATAAAAAACCCTATCTATCCACTCAAAAAAAAAAAAACGGAAAAAATATCTAGGGCCACCCAGCCCACCCCAAAAAGGGGTTTTTACCATTTAAACCCCAAACTAAGACTCATCTCCCATTAAAACCCCAAACTCCCGGGGGACCCAAGAACATTTAATTAAACCCAACCTCACGATTAACAGGGGGAACAAGGGTGTAAAAAACCCCCCATAGTTTTCATATACTATTTTAGGCCCATAAATATATATATATATAAAATAAAATATATTTAATTATATATATATATATTATAATATATATAATTATTAATTTTATAATATAAAATAAAAATATAATTATTATATATATTAATATAATTTTATATAAATTTTTATAATATTATATATATATAAAAATTATGATATATTAAAATATAATTATACCAAAAATTTTTTATATATATTATTTCATATATAATAATATAATTTTATAATATATTTATAAAATATATCTTATATATATTTTTTATTATATTTATAATATAATTTAAAAAAAAGTTACGCTGTTCCCCCCCTCTCCTGGGCCTTTTCCAAACACACCCAGGGTTTCAGGGATAGGCTATTTCCCGGAAAAAGGTGTTTTTTCGTTTAAAAAATAGCCCCGCAGGAATCCCCTTCTGCAGGGGGACTTTACAGGAGTTCGGTGGTCAAGATGAGGGCAGGTTTAATTTTACACGAGGTTTAAAACCCCAGAGGGGGGGAAGGAGACACAAACGCAGGTCCCGGGTTTTAAAGAATCAAAACCACATCATACAAAGACATCAGTTTCCCCAGTTCAGAGTCGCCATCCCCAAATTTTTGAAGATGGTTTGGGAAGGGCTGCTCTGTATCCCCACAGGGACACAGTTTCCCCCTCATACAAAAAATACACCGTACAACTAACACAACCCCTTCCCCACGCCACCGCCCCCCACGAGGCTTTTCCCCCCCTTTTTCCTGGGCTCCGCGTAAATGTCCAATTTTCCCACAGTGCCCCCGCCCGCTCCTCCCGGCCCCTCTCCCCGCCTCCACCCCTTTCCTTCAATGTCGCAACTATCACCCCCCTCTCAAAAAAAACCTTGCACGCCCGCAAAACCCCTCTACCAGGGGGCCCGATCCCGCAAAAAAAAAAGGTTTAAATCAAGCGGGGTAGTATTTGGGGAAAATTTTTTTTACTCCCCCGCAACCCTCGCCCCCCTCTTGCGCCGAGGCTGTTTGAATAATCCGCCGAGATGGGCTTTCGCCGGGTGCAAGGAGGAGTAAACCGGAAATTTTCCACAAGACGGATTGGGGTGGCGAAAACCTTGAAGTCATCCTCGCTAAAAGCGAATCCCCAGCAAATGTTTTTTTATCTTTCAGATCTATCAGCCAATCACAAGGCTGTCCCAAAGAGATAAATAATGTTTAAAACATTTTTTTAAACAGTGAATTTTCACTGGGACTGGGTTTACACAGCAAAGAAATGTAACATGTTTTAAACGATAAAGGGAAAAATTTTGGTGATGATGTTTTTAAGAATTTCGTCAGTTTTGACGCCGCAGAGGATCTCGCTTTAACCAACACTCTCCTGCGATACCCGACCGGGGAAACGTCTGCTAGTGCTTATAGTGTTGACCAGCACCCCGGAGCCAGCACCCCGGGAGGCGGGTTACAAACCCCCGGCTAACACCCGTACCCATTCACTGCTGGGTGGACAGGGGCTCGGGTTTTAAGGAAACAGCCCAACTTTTTCCGCTCCACCCGGGGATCGAACCCGGACTTCTCGGTTGTGAACCGAGTGTGCTTCCCCTACACTAAGGGGATACAGTTGATTCGGGCCGCCAGTTGAATCAGGCAGCCTATATTAAATGCATACTGGACGAGAGTTTCGCGGTCGTTTCAGAGACACCGACTATTTTTTCTTGGGCCCTACAATAGGTGCTTCTTCTAACGGAGAGTTTTATTTTGCGCAAAAAAAAAAAAAAAAAAAATGAAAAAAATTAAACTTAACCTAACCTTATAGGTTTTAATGAAACCTAACCTAACCTTATAGGTTTTAATGAAACCTAACCTAACCTTAAAGGTTTTAATGAAACCTAACCTAACCTTATAGGTTTTAATGAAACCTAACCTAACCTTAACCACAAGTATACCTTTTTTTTTTTTATGGGTTTGCGCAAAATAAAACTATCTCCATTAGAACAAGCCCCTATTGGTAGGCCAAGAAAAAATAGTCGGTGTCTCTGAAAACGACCGTTAAACTGCCCTGTCTGCTGGGTATGCATGCTACTATAGGCGGCCTGTTTCAACTGGCGGCCCGAATCAACGGTACCCCACTAAGGAGTACCATTGACAGTACAGATTGACCAGAAATAAACAATTTGGAGGCAATAATTTAAGGCGCAGACATCCTGATTGACTTTAATAAATTTCTAGGGCAATAATGGGCCAACCATCCTGATTAACCTAATAATTCAGGGACAAAAAGGGGCAGACATCATGGTTGACCATATAATCATATAATTCAAAGGGGGTTTAAGAGGCAGACATTCTGAGTGACCTAATCGTATGTTACGCTCCCCCGTAACTTACCAAAGACAGTTCACTGTTCTGGTCTGAGTTCGGCGTGGGGCTGGTGATCCGAGGACTACACTTACTAACTACGGTCAGAGCACTGGCAAGGAAAAGAGCGTCTCCTTTAACCATTTATTTCCACATGGTACTTGAGAAGGCACACAGTTACAGGAGGGAGTGTATACACTTATCTTCACAAACAAGCACACGCTTCAAGCATTCCAGGGCACAGGCGTATTTGGCGAGAGAAGCGGGAGAACAGATCCGAGCGTTACCATGGAGGGCGACGACTGTTCCTCTGTCTTTTTCGCGCGTCGGCGCGCCCCTGCCAGACCTCTCTCACTCCTGCCTCTCGCTACCCAGACATTCACACATACACACACATTGCCTCGCACGCCACCCAAACATTCACACATACACAATTACATGATTACAGTACTACAATCGTAACACTACCCCTCCCTTTCAACATGAGACGTCCTCGTCTGTAACATAAGACATTTTCCACAAAAGCAAATAATATCAAACAAAACATCCACATCCTAACTTAGCACTTTAGAGAAATACAGACACCAACAAATCAATTCCTTGACAATTACTATTTTTCCCCACCACATCCCCTCCACCACAACTTACACCACCCGTACCCCACCAACTAAGAGATTTATAAAAAAATAACATAAAAAAAACTCGGGTGATATGACAAACAAACAACACGGAACAATTCCTCTCTAACTCTTTCCCCTGTCTCAATCTCCGGTCCCCTTGTCTCACCAGTCTCACACCATCCCAGCAGCAATAACGCCATTTCTCTTCCTGTCCCTTTCAACCACCTCATTCATTTCACATCCCATTTTCTTAGTGAAAACGAACCACACAGCATCATTTCCTTTTCTCCCGGATACTTTCTCAGATCTCATATTTTACTATAATCATTCCGACCGCAAACACATCAAATCAGCTTCATATTTCTGAAATCTATCACATATATAATATAACTGATCGTATTAATTTACTGTAACTACTATATAGGTGTTCATTTAATGCGATAATAATTGCTAACACATTGATAACTTACGAAAAAGTATAGACTTATCTTGACCCCAGAGTATGTTTCGCGTATGTGCAACATTTTGTATAATTTACAACCATTTCGTCGAACCATGTTCGGTAAAATGAACCTCGATTCGACCAACAGTCCACCAAATGGCAAGTTCGAGCGAAACAGTCCGACGAAAACGCACGTGTGATAGCCGCTTTAGTGCCACCTACCTCCGCTTTCAACCAATCAGCAACGGCGCGACAAAAGTCTGTATTTGGCGAGAAATACGTATACCACGCCGAGGGTCTCTCTCTCTCTCTCTTTCTCTCCGTCTCGGTGCTTCTCTCTGTTCTCTCTCTCTCTATTTGTCTCTTCTCTCTCAATCGTCGTCTCCTCCTCGTCACTTCGTCTCTCTCTCTCTCTCTTCTCATCCTCTCTCTCTCTTCTTTCCTTTTTTTTCTTTCTATTAATTTCTTCTCCCTTTTCATCCTCCACACACACCATGGCCAGTATGTGATATATCGTGAATAACGAAACTTTTTTTCTGTGGACTTTTGATATGATTTAAGAATTAATCTGCTAACCGTTCTGTCGCAAATAATTTATATTATATATATATATATATATATAGTTAGGTTAGGTATAGGTTCGGTTGGTTCAATTAGTTTTTTTGTCATTTTGTTTCCCATTCCCAAACAAAGTTATTTGCGACATAACTGTTTAGTCAGATAATTCAAGACATCAAAACTCACCAGAAACAAAAAAAGTTTCATCCACCAAGTGGAGTAGTGTTTCACATGCTGAATTTAACCTTTGTTTTTCTAATTTTTTTTTAAGATGTCCCTCTCCCCCCAGCAAGCTTGGAGCGTGCTGGTAGGCAGATTTTCTGGTGAAGAGACATGTCCCAAAGTGATTTACTGATTAAAGCAGCGTACTATCTCTCAACTATATCCCAGCTACGATAGAAACTATAAACTAGAAACCATATCAGTCCCTCAAAAAAAACACGGAACCATATATAAGTCCACCCAGCCCACCCCAAACAGGTTTTCACACCATTAACTCATCTAATTATCCATCTCACATTAACCTACTCTCACGCCTACCCAGAAGCTTATAATTAACCTAACCTCACCGATTAACAGTGGCGAACAAGGGGTGTAAAAAACACCATAGGTTTTTCTATACTTTATAGGCTATAATATATATTATATATATCTATATATATATATATATATATATATATATATATATATATATATATATTTATATATATAAATAATAGATATATATCATATATATATATATATATATATATATATTATACATATATATTATATAATATTATTTATATATATATATATATATATAGATATATATATTATATGTATATAATATAATATATATATTATATATATATATATGATATATTATGTATATATAGATATATATGATCCATATATATAGTATATCTATTAATATATATATATATATATATATATATATATATATCGTATATATATATAATATATGTTACGCTGTCCCCCTCTCCTGTACCTTAACCACAGCGCACACCCAGTTGTTTACGGTATTACGGCTATGCAGTAGTAAGATATGTTTTTACGTTAACAATAGCCGCTGCAGGCCAACTCACTTCTGCAGGCGACTTCTACAGAGTTCGGTGTGTCAAGATAGGCGGAGTTAAGTGTACACGAGGTCAAACCACAGAGGGGCGAAGGAGACACAAACGACATGTCCTGGGTTTAATGAATAAAGCCACACTCACTACAAAGACAGTCAGTACACATTCCAGAGTCGCCATCCATCTCTTGAATAGATTGTCGCAAGGGCTGCTCTGTATACCTACAGGCAACACAGTTCCTTCCTCAGTACAACATACACATAGCAACTACACACAACCCCTTCCACCATCGCCACCGCCTCCACGAGGCTTTCCCCCTTTTTCCTGGTCTCCGCGTGACTGTCCACTCCCAGTGCCCACTCCGCTCCTCTGGCCCCTCTCCCCAGCTCCTACCCCTCCGTTTCAATGTCGCAACTATCACCACCCTCTCACACACCACTTCGACGGACGCGACACCCCTCTACCGGGGCCAGATCCGCAAAAAAAGGGTAAGTCACGCGGTCGTAAGTATGGCGTAAATGCTACTTCCGCGCGCACCCTCGCCCCCCTCTTGCGCCGAGGCTGTTTGAATAATCCGCCGAGTGACTTACTCCGGTGCAAGGAGAGTATCTCGGAAGTATCTCACATAGACAGCTGATTGGCTGGCGAATACATGACGTCATTCCTCGCTAATAGCGAATCACAGCAGTGTTTATATTATCTATTCAGATCTATCAGCCAATCACAGGCTGTCACGAGATAAATTGTTTACAAAACATTATCAGCTGATTACTCAGCTGGCATCTCTGGGTTGACACAGCAAATCGATTAACATGTTATAAAAGCGATAAAGAAAGTTTTGATGATGATGTTTGAAGAATTTTCGTCAGTTTATTGACGCAGCTGATATGGATCTCTGCTGTTACCAGAACAGCTCTCCTCGCAGACTACCCCGAGCTAGAGTAGCTGTCTGCTAGTGCTTATAGTGTTGAACCAGCAACAGCACCCCGGAGCCAGCCACCCCGGAAGGTCGTGTTACAAAACCCCCGGACTAACACCCGTACCCCCTGTCACTGCTGGTGACAGGGGCCTCGGGTTTTTAAAGGAAACAGCCCAACCCGTTTCCGCTCCACCCGGGGATCGAACCGTGACTCTCGGTTTGTGAAACCGAGTGTGCTTCCCCTACACTAAGGGGATACAGTTGATTCGGGCCGCCAGTTTGAATCAGGCAGCCTATATTAATGCATACTGGACGAGAGTTTCGCGTCGTTTCAGAGACACCGACTATTTTTTCTTTGCCTCATAGGTGCTTCTCTAACGGAAGTTTTATTTGCGCAAAAAAAAAAAAAAAAATAAAAAATTAAACTTAACCTAACCTTATGGTTTTAATGAAACCTAACCTAAACATGTCTTAATGAAACCTAACCTAAACCTAAAGGTTTTATGAAACCTAACCTAACTTATAGGTTTTAATGAAACCTAACCTAACTAACCACAAAGTATACTTTTTTTTTTTTATGGGTTTGCGCAAATAAAACTATCTTCCATTGAACAAGCCCCTATTGTATGCCAAAAAAAATAGTCGGTTGTCTCTGAAAGCGACTCGTTAAACGTGCCCTATCTGCTGGGTATGCATCTACTAAGCGGCCTGTTTCAACTGGCGGCCCGAATCACGGTACCCACTAGGAGTACCATTGACAGTACAGATTGACCAGAAATAAACAATTTGGAGGCAATATTTAAGACGCAGACATCCTGATTGACTTTTAATAATATTCTAGGCAAATAATGGCCACCATCTGATTAACCTGAATTTCCGGGACAAAAAGGGGCAACATGCATGGTTGACCATATAATCATATAATTCAGGGCGTTAAGAGGCAGACATTCTGAGTGACCTAATCCGATTGTTACGCTCCCCCGTAACTACCAAAGACAGTTCACTGTTCTGGTCATGAGTTCTGCGTGGGGCTGGTGATGCCGAGGACTACACTTACTACTAAATACGGTCAGAGCACTGGGCCAGGAAAAGAGCGTCTCCTTTAACCATTTATTCCACATGGTACTTGTGAGAGGCACACACATTACAAGGCAGGGGGGATGGTCATACACTTATCTTCAGCAAACAAGCCACGCTTCAAGCTTCCAGGGCACGCGTATTGGCGAGAGAAGCGGAGAACAGGATTCCGAGCGTTTACATGGGAAGGGCACGACTGTTTCCTCTGTCCTTTTTCGCGCGTCGGCGCGCCCTGCCAGTACCTTCTCACTCTCTGCCTCTCGCTACCCAGACATTCACGACATCACACACATTGCCTCGCAACGCCACCCAAACATTCACACATACACAATTACAGGATTACAGTACCACATCGTACACTACCCCTCCCTTCAACATGAGACGTCCTCGTCTGTACATAAGACTTTTTCATTTCACCCAAAATCAATAATATCAAACAAAACATCCCCATCATCCTACTTAGCACTTTAGAGAATACGACACACAAACAATAATCAATTCTCTGACATTTACATTATTTTTTCCCCCACCAACGCACCCTCCCACCACAACATTACAACCAACCCGTTAACCACCACACACTAAGTATGATTAGATAAAAAACTAAACATAACAAACTCAGGCTGATTGAAACCTTAATATCTCTTCTCTACATCGCTATCCTGTAATCTCTTGCCAGCAGGAGGTCGACGTGTACGTTTGAGAGCCAGAACCATTCTCCTGTCCTCCCACACCACCAACTAGACGTACTCTCCCTGTCCCCGCCACTGCTTCTGCCGCAGATATGCTGCGCCTGACTCGTGGGGTCTCTTTCTTCTTCTTCCTCCTCTTCCTCCCATTCGACCCACTCCACGTGAATACGCCTTCGTCCGCATATTTATACAAGCGGTCGACATGTACCACACTCATGCCTTTTTTTCCTTGTCTACCGTGACTGATGCGTATGTCACATTCAGACAGGACCTCCACCACAGTAATATGGTCCCTCCCAAGGGCTTTGCAGCTTGATAAGCACTGTTTTCTACGGGGGTATTTATAGATCCACACTGTCACCGGGAGTACTGAGCGTCACGCACGACGCTGTTGTACCTTCGCCCACAATCGAATGTCCCGCGGCTCGCAGCCGTTTACCTCACGTCTCCTCTGCGAGTATTGTCCCTAAACGCACGCTCTGCAGCGCCACGGCGTATTCGTCTCCACTGTCGGCAGTCCCTCATCATGGCGTCGTCCTGTGGCGTATCCACGGTAGACGCATTTCTCTGCCAAACATGAGTCCGCGCTGGCGTGTAACCTAGCTTCGTGTTGAGCAGAGAGGTAAGAGCCATCAGTAGGTAAGGTACCCACAGACATCCAGTCTTGTTGTCCTGCCTCGCCAATACTTAGCCATTTCTCCGTCGAGGGTACGGTTGAACTCTCCACCATTCCGTCACTTTGCGCCCTCAGGGGCGTAGTCCGAGTCTTATTATGCCCAACAGCTCACAGCACTCGCGGAAGACTCGGGAACTCAACTCATACGCCTTGGTCTGAGGTGTAAGCTCACCGGGACTCCAAATCGGGTAAAGCACTGGTCACCAACACTCCCTGACACCGTCTTTTGCCTCAGGGTCTGGGACGAGCCTAAGCCCTCGGCCCTTAGGAAAATAGTCCATCGACACAGATGACCTATTTCCCCGAGGGGTTCGCGTGAGGGGCCCTCGATGTTCCACCGCACTCTCTCCTGGGTGCTCCTGCTCGGTATAGCTGAAGGGCGCCCGCGTCCGTTGGGCGGGACCTTCTTAAGGCACAGGTGTAACAGGTGCGACCACCACTCTGTCACATCAACGGCCGCGGCCATCCGTAGAAGCGCTGTACGGAAGGCGGCATAAAACTCTTCTTAACGCCTTGGTGTGGCCACTGTGTGTCCGCATGCACCTCTTGCACCAATTCTTCCGCAAGGCGTGTCTGTGTACTACGCGTCAACCATCTACTCTCCTCCTTACCTAACCCAGCTTCCACCCCGCGCCTCTGTAACACTCCCGTCGTCGAGTCGTACTGCCGCCCCTGTTTCACGAGACACTTGTTGGCTGCTTTTCCGGTGACAGCCTCTTCCCACTGCGGCCTCTCGTTTCCCAATTCCTCCATCCAGCGAACTACGGGAGGCGAGTCAGGATCCTCACGCTGTGGTTTTCCTCCAGCGATTCTGCCCTCGTCATCCTCAGTGTGCACGTTGTAACCGCCTACACCTGACGTGTCAGCCTCCCCAATGCTACAGTGCTTAGGACCGCCGAGGCTCGCACGGGCCGGCGACTGAGACTGTCAGCGTTGTTATGAAAAATTACTTACCTCGCCGGGTTGTTCCACACACGTGTTATACGCTCCTTCGCCCAACCACCGTCTAGCTGCCCCCGGTTCCTTCAGTGTCTTTAACGCAGCGAAGGGCTGCGTGATCCGTCCTGACGGTGAACTCTGCCCCATACAAGTAAGTGTGGCAGTGACACAATCTCCTCATCTATTGCCGCACTCCTTCCTTGTCACACAGTAGTTGCGTTCTGGCTTACTAACTTGCTACTGAAGTAAGCACCCTTTTCTTGCCATCCTTAACCTGTGTAGGACGGCACCGATAACCTCAGCGCTGGCGTCAGGTCGAGCGATATGGTAGACTCGGTCGGGGTAGGCAAACAGGAGCCTTCACATGGCCTCTTCAGGTTCTCAAAGGCCTTCTGACACGCCGTCATCCCAGTGGAAGTGTGCGCCCTTCCTGGTGAGTTTGGTGGAGCGGAGTCGGCTATGGTCGAGAATCCCTGCATCGAAACGCGTCGGTAAATTACGTTACACAGGCGAGGAAACTTCTCGTCCCGCCACACAGGTAGGCAACCGGCCAGTCCTCCACGCCGCCACTTTCCTCCGATACCGTGCGCACGTCCATTTCTCCCCACAAAGTGACCCCGGAAAGGAACCTCTCGCTGGAAGAAGTGCACTCTTGGGCTGAGCTTCCAGGTTTGCTTTCCTCAGGCGGCCTAGCACCTACTCCACCTCTCGAGCTCCTCCTTGAAGGTGCCTCCAACGACCAGCACATCGTCAATGTACACTAAGAAAAAAAAAAAAAAGGGCATCCTCCACTGTAGGCCCCTCGAGTACTCCGCCTAGCAGCCGCTCGAAACATCCTGGAGCATTACAGAGCCGAAGCATCAACGTTAGTGCCATAGCCTTGGCCGAGTAAATGCCGTCTCTTGTCCTCCTCCACCATCTCCACTGATGATAACCCGACTTCAGGGTCGAGAGTGAGAACCATTGCAACCCCTGAGTTCCTTTCTCAGGCATCCGAGCGTGTCGTCTATCCTGGGCAGGGTAAGAGTGCTTGACGGTCCCCTGTTAGTGCCGTTAGTCCACACAAAACCGTTTAGAACCTCCTTCTTGTGACAAGGCGACCGGGACGACCACCGGCTGTCACACTCTCGATCAGCCCCAGAGTAGCCAATCTCGTTGACAGCTCCCGCTACATCTCTCCCGCTTTTGGCTGGAGCTACTCGGCGTGGCTGCATCTTGATCGTCGCTGTCCCCCGTGTCGATGGTGTGCCTACCCATGGACGTGCGACCCATATCCATGTCTCCCTGCTGAATGCACGGCAAACTTACCGAGAGTGTGCCGCTCACCCTCGTCCTTGTGCCTCAGTCCCAGAACAGACGGCGCTCCTGCGCGCCAAGTCCTCGGGCTAGCCCAGTCACGGCTGCTCTCCACTCCCAGCTGCTCACTCAATTACACACCGTTCTGTACCGTTGTTTTGTTTCCCTCCAGGAGTGGTGACTTCCGACTCTTGTCCGTTTTTCTCCCCTCGACGCATGCCTGGACTCTGTTACCAGTCGCACTAGGGCTGCGTGCTTTCACCGTCAGTGTTGATGACTGCCTCAGCGGCGCTGCCAGGAGCAGGCACGTCTCTCCACGCACCCTTAACGTCTGCCTCCGAAATCCACGAGTGCCTCAACTGACTCAGAAAATCCATTTCCCAGTAGGGCACGGCTCCTCCTATCGGCGATACCTGCAGCTCCTTCCTCGACACTAGCCCACGGCCGATGCGAGCCTTCACTGGTCCCTTGAGTGACACACAGTGCCTGTGACTCCACAAAGCTGTTTGCTGGTCTACTGCGTCCTTAGAGTCCACCACGAGTCTCAACCTGGCAACGTTCTCTCCGCTCCTGTGTCCACCCACCAGGCGGACACGGCCTTCCATTTTACCGTTATCCTGCCACCTGGACAGCTGGAGGTGTTGACGTGACGGCAGCTTAGTCCCACCGGGCTCGTGGGGTGATGGCTGGTCGCGGGCCCTCGCACCCACCCGGCCGGCGTTTACCCGCTTGTTTGCAGCACGGCCCTTGGTTTGTCTGCAGGCGCTGGTTGCGTGGCCCGGCTGGCACAACTCCAGCAGCAGGGCTGGAAAGGTGGAAGGGCGACAGCTCTCAACGATCGCGTCATTCCCGCCTTGCCCCACCCCCCCACAACACTGCCCCACTTGTGACCGGTCCGACCACATACCCAGCACTTCCTTGAAAGCATCTGTACTCCTCTCCTCTGCCTGGGCGGGCGGCGTCTTGTTCTCGCGCGGCGGCCCCGTGGCACGCGGGAAAGGTGGGTTCCGTAAGTCACCAGACGTACGAGAAAAGACTCACTCCAAGAGCCTCGCCAAGCCAACCTGCACGTCCTCCGGGTGCGCCTGCTTCACGTAAATCTGCAGCCGCTGGCGATGAGGGCGTCGACGAAGTGGTCGCGGGCCAAAAACACCACCTATTTCCTCCGGCTCCTTCGGAATATCCCGCGCACCAACACTCCAGCTCGTGCGCCCTCTACCCTTCAAGTGAGCCCGTACACTCCGCTGTGCCTGGTGGTGGCCGATTTACGTTTGTAGTGCGGCCACGACACACTGGTAGACGCCCGCTGCGCCGTCGTCAGATGCCCCAAGAATACCTCCACGCCCCCCCGCGCAACTCGAGACAAGTTGTAGCACCCTCTTTCAACACTCCCAACTGAGCGTCCCGCCAGTATTTCGAATTGAGCCCTTGTAGCCCTCTCACGGCACTTTACGTCAAAGTCTCCGGCTTCTCCTACGGGTCTGACCTGTAGACAGGTTGGTGTGACGTGACGCTGGTTTAAAGTCACAGGGTCCCACCGGGGCCCCTTGGGAGGCAAGGATGGGGAGAGCGGGGAAGAGAGCGGCATGCGTGAAGTCCCTCCATGAGGCGTGGGGTGCGATGGCGGCCACCCCCCCATCCGCCCTTGCTGACTCCACACTTAGCCGTCTATGGTCCCGTAAAGGTGAGACAAGTCACATCGTCCCGGCCTGTCCATTTCGCCCTTGCTTCCCATCCTTATCGCCTGTGCAACTTTTTCCAGCTCACCTCTGCACTTGGTGATCGGTTACTCCTCTAAAGCGACAGTTTGGCTTGCCTCCTCCTGCTGCTCCTTACATTAAGCTCGAACCGCCCCAGCAGCTCTCCTCCTTGACAACTATCCAGTTTCTCGTCTGTAATACTGCAGGGACGCTCGCCCGCACGGACCTGCCAGCCTTCATGGCTCGCGACTCTAAGCTCACGTGCACGCTCTTCCGCCCTCTCTTCCGCCTCCTTGCTTTACGCTGTGCGTTCATTTGCCCCATCATAGCGAATGAGTGTCCATTTACGTCGGTTTCTGCTCATAGCCCTAGTCTCCTTCCTTTCAACACTGTCCTTTCCCCCCTGTTCACTTTTCACACTGTCCTTTCCCCACTTGGCATGTGCGCGCGCCATCTTCCTCGCTAACCTCCGGTTTCTCTGACGCCATCTTGCCGTCTTTGTTTCCAGGACCACCAGGCACCAGCGTGACCCCGACTTTCACTGTTTACAAGACCAATCCCACCTCTAGACACATTTTTTTTTTACGCTCCCCCGTCACTTACCAAAGACAGTTCACTGTTCTGGTCTGAGTTCGGCGTGGGGCTGGTGATCCGAGGACTACACTTACTAACTACGGTCAGAGCACTGGCAAGGAAAAGAGCGTCTCCTTTAACCATTTATTTCCACATGGTACTTGAGAAGGCACACACAGTTACAGGAGGGGAGTGTATACACTTATCTTCACAAACAAGCACACGCTTCAAGCATTCCAGGGCACAGGCGTATAGGCGAGAGAAGTGGGAGAACAGATCCGAGCGTTACCATGGACGGGCGACGACTGTTCCTCTGTCCTTTTCGCGCGTCGGCGCGCCCCTGCCAGACCTCTCTCACTCCTGCCTCTCGCTACTCAGACATTCACACATACACACACATTGCCTTGCACGCCACCCAAACATTCACACATACACAATTACATGATTACAGTACTACAATCGTAACAGTATCATTCAGGGATAATGAGAACGGTACCTGGTACTCTCGTCTACCGAAATTCTCGTCCTGACACAATCCAGGAACTCTTGCCGAAGGTAATGGTTAGGTTAGTAGGATATTAAGGGAAAGATATCGGTAAAAATTAACGAGGACTGCGCGGTCATTTTCTGAAACACTGACTAGATTTTCCTTGCCTAAAATTAGTGCTTTTGATAAAAATGGACGAGGACTGCGCGGTCATTTTCTGAGACACTGACTAGTTTTTCCTTGGGTAAAATTAGTGCTTTTGATAAAAATTGACGAGGACTGCGCAGTCGTTTTCTGAAACACTGACTAGATTTTCCTTGCCTAAAATTAGTGCTTTTGGTAAAAATGGACGAGGACTGCGCGGTCATTTTCTGAGACACTGACTAGTTTTTCCGGTAAATTTCTAGTGTTTGCCCATACTCTCCCACTAATCCCCAAGCAAGTTTGGGCAAATAATGCGTCGGAGACACGTAATTTAAGAATTGTGTAGAGGAGACAAACTCCCTAGATCTAAGGTAATTTCCTTATATCTAGAGAAATTTGCCTAACCATAATTAACCTAATCTAGCGGGGGGCTTGACCCACCGATAAACTAACCTAACCTAACCTAAATTTAACCAAATCTAATCTAACCTAACCAGATCTAACCTAACCTAACCAAATATAACCTATCCTAACCTAACCAAATATAAACGTAACCTCCTAGCGGGAGGTTGGGGGGAGTTCTCGACACTTTGGTCATCATTCTGTGAGGATCGTCAAGTTTACACGTCTCTGGACTCGGAAGAAATCCAATGAATTTTTCCTAAATCTAGGGTTTTTTTTCAACACCCCTAACTCAAAAACTATGTGGTTGCGACGCATATTTTGTACCCCAGCCAAATATCCCGCATTCCCCCAGGTCCCCAAGCTTGTTTTGTGGGCAAGGGGGAGTATGGGCAAACACTAGAATAATACCGTTTTTCCTTGCCTAAAATTAGTGCTTTTGGTAAAAATGGACGAGGACTGCGCGGTCATTTTCTGAGACACTGACTAGTTTTTCCGGTAAATTTCTAGTGTTTGCCCATACTCTCCCACTAACCCCCAAGCAAGTTTGGGCACCTGTGGGAATGCGGGGTTTTCGGGTGGGGAGTAAATAATGCGTCGGAGACACGTAATTTAAGAATTGTGTAGAGGAGACAAACTCCCTAGATCTAAAGTAATTTCCTTATATCTAGAGAAATTTGCCTAACCAAAATTAACCTAACCTAGCGGGGGGCTTGACCCACCGATAAACTAACCTAACCTAACCTAAATCTAGCCAAATCTAACCTAACCTAACCTAAACAAATATAACCTACCCTAATCAATAATACCCTAACCAAACCTCCTATATGGTTGGGGCGCCTAACCTAACCAAATCAAACCTAACCAAATCTAACCTAACCTAACCTAACCAAATCTAACCTAACCTAACCTCCTAGCGGGGGGTTGGGGGGGTTCTCAACACTTCAGTCATCATTCTGGGAGGATCGTCAGGTTCACACGTCTCTGGACTCAGAAGAAATCCAATGAATTTTCCCTAAATCTAGAGAATTTTTTTAATTTTCATAACTCAAAAAGTATGTGGTTGCGACGCATATTTTGTACCCCAGTCATATATCCTGCATTCCCCCAGGTCCCCAAGCTTGTTTTGGGGGAGAGGGGGGAGTATGGGCAAACACTAGAATAATACCATAAGTTTTAAAGGTTACGCGGAAGTACATTAATACTGTACAGTATACTAAACAAAAAATAATATAGAACACGCATGTGGTAATGGCGGTAGGGACCGCGCAGTTATCGTCCATTATAACTGAAACACCAACCGAGAAGTCTTGCCGACATAAAAGTTTTCGGCGAGTTCCACTTGTAATAGGTGCAAATGAAAGAATAAAAGGTATTTCGTTATTGGACAAGTTTTTCGCTTGTCCCAAAATAATTTAAAACTACACTTCAATACAATACTTGGACATTGGTTACGTAACATGTCAATACCAGACTCCCCCAATCACTAAACTAACTCCCGATATTCGGTCACTGAATTCACAAACACGGGTAAAAGCTGTTTAAATATATAGATTGGGTACTGTTATGTTAATAAATAAATTTGTAACTGTCGCTTAATAGGAACTCTCGCCGACTTAAAAAAAATGGAATATTCTCCGACGGTGGCGAGCATTCCTTCCGTTCGGGGACTGTACCATTAAAGGCTAGCAAACGTGACCTAACTACCATTCAGGGGCAATGAGGGTCAAGCGTCCTGAGTGACCTAACCATAGTGCAAGGTCACTGAGGGGCAGGCATCAGAACAAAAGTTTCATTCTCAAAAACGTCCAAATTACGATATAGTGAAACAACATTAATCTAGCCGCGGGATGCCAGGCTCGCCTCGTCCCACAACAATTCTGCTCACAGGACTCCGCTAGTGGTCTAAAAAACTGCTGCTGCTCAATAACGAACTAATATACAACAAAAACACCTACACGGCCGAGGCGGCCTCCCACCAAGGCTTGTATTTCCTAAACATTTGTAAACACACGCCGCTGCCGACTACCAATAGGCTTATATTTCAATCCTTACCTCGGTGGTAACGTCTATTAGGCATAATAAATGACATTTTATTTATATATATGAAATACGCCTCCTCTACACCTCCTCATCGAGGTGGTGTAAATCTACGCCATAATATTGGCCCTGTGACGTCACGGAAATGGAGTAAAAACGCTTGCTGGATCCAGCCAGGGAGGGTTGGCGCAGACTTGCACCGAGGGGTAAAGTCTGCATGGCGTTGTGACGTCATCGATTTGGCGCAGATGTAGCTCCTGATCCAAGAAAGTTTTCGAAAGAGGAGTATCTCAGACTTACGCTGACATACACCGGCGTATGTGTTTGCTGGATCTGGCCCCAGGTGCCACCGCGCGCCACTCAGACATACACACAGACATGCCTTCCCTACACTACATCATGCATAGCTCATGCATAACAATATATATATATATGTATATATATATATATATATATATATATATATATATATATATATATATATATATATATATATATATATATATATAAACACAGTGTATTAAATAAACAGCCTAATATCTATAATAATATAAGCGAAAGTGTGTGTGTGTGTGTGTGTGTGTGTGTGTGTCCGCGATAGGTGCTGCCCCCCGTGCCCCAATACCATCACATGGCACAGTTTTGGAACCAGCTCGACCAGGAGCACATTTTAAGCCCACTTATGAGATGATCCGATCACTTTTTTCTTCTTTTTTTTAGCAGCCTATTAGCGAGAATTGTGAAAAAAAATGTGGGTTGCGAGAATTGAGGAAACCTTGATGTAGGGTGATGGGGAATGGGTGGGGTGATGGGTAATGGGTGTGGGGTGATGGGTGAGTGAATGGGTGGGGGGTGATGGGTGAGGGAATAGTATAACCATTGTTGTTGTGGTGACGGAGAAAATTACGGGCTAATACGATCCCAACCCTGCCTTAGTCTACACTCGCTGCGCTGTCCTAGGCGCAGCGAAATTTGCTTACGAAAATGTCCAATTAGCGCTAAGATGGTCTTAGTCCCCTAAGATGGTCTTAGTAGTGTTCGAAAATGCCCCCTCTCAGCCACGGAATGAAAGGTTCTATGATGGTGGCTATGGAGGGGATTTACTCTTCAGAGCCAGGACAAAGTCGCTGGAGGTAAATAGTCGTATGTACAGATGGAAGAATGGTGGCAGCAAGGTGTGTGTGATGTGTGTGACAGGGGCCAGATCCAGCAAAAAAGCGTAAGTCAAGCGGTGTAGGTATGGCGGTATAATGCTACTCCGGCGCAACCCTCGCCCTCCTCTTGCGCCGAGGCTGTTTGAATAATCCGCTGAGATGGATTTACGCCGGGCGCAAGGAGGAGTATCTCAGAGTATCTTCACAGAGACAGCTGATTGGCTGGCGAATACATTGACGTCATCCTCGCTAATAGCGAATCACAGCAGTGTTTATATTATCTATTCAGATCTATCAGCCAATCACAAGGCTGTCACGAGATAAATAATGTTTACAAACATTAATCAGCTGATTACTCAGCTGGCATCTGGGTTGACACAGCAAATCGATGTATCATGTTTAAAGCGATAAGGAAGGGTTTGATGATGATGTTTGAAGAATTTCGTCAGTTATTGACGCAGCTGAGATGGATCTCTGCTGTAACCAGACAGCTCTCTCGCAGACTACCCCGAGCAGAGAGCTGTCTGCTAGTGCTTATAGTGTTGGGCCGAAGCCAGCACCCGGGAGGCGGGTTACAAACCCCCGGCTAACACCCGGTACCCATTCACTGCTGGGTGTACAGGGGCTCGGGTTTTAAGGAAACAGCCCAACTGTTTCCGCTCCACCCGGGGATCGAACCCGGGACTTCTCGGTTGTGAACCGAGTGTGCTTCCCCTACACTAAGGGGACACAGTTGATTCGGGCCGCCAGTTGAATCAGGCCGCCTATATTAAATGCATACTGGACGAGAGTTTCGCGGTCGTTTTCAGCGACACCGACTATTTTTTTTTGGCCTACAATAGGTGCTTGTTCTAACAGCGATAGTTTTATTTTGCGCAAAAAAAAAAAAAAAAAAAAAAATATGAAAAAAATTAAACTTAACCTAACCTTATAGGTTTTAATGAAACCTAACCTAACCTTATAGGTTTTAATGAAACCTAACCTAACCTTAACCACAAAGTATACCTTTTTTTTTTTTTTTATGGGTTTGCGCTAAATAAAACTATCTCCATTAGAACAAGCCCCTATTGTAGGCCTAGAAAAAATAGTCGGTGTCTCTGAAAACGACCGTTAAACTGCCCTGTCTGCTGGGTATGCATGCTACTATAGGCGGCCTGTTTCAACTGGCGGCCCGAATCAACGGTACCCCACTAAGGACTACCATTGACAGTACAGATTGACCAGAAATAAACAATTTGGAGGCAATAATTTAAAGCGCAAAAATCCTGATTGACTTTTAATAAATATTTCTAGGACAATAAAGGGACAGCCATCCTGATTAACCTAATAATTAAGGGACAAAAAGGGGCAGACATCATGGTTGACCATATAATCATATAATTCAAGGGCGTTAAGAGGCAGACATTCTGAGTGACCTAATCGTATCATTCAGGGATAATGAGAACGGTACCTGGTACTCTAGCTCGTCTACCGAAATTCTCGTCCTGACACAATCCGGGAACTCTCGTCGAAGGTAATGGTTAGGTTGGTAGGATATTAAGGGAAAGATACCGGTAAAAATGAACGAGGACTGCGCGGTCATTTCTGAAACACTGACTAGGTTTTCCTTGCCTAAAATTAGTGCTTTTGGTAAAAATGGACGAGGACTGCGCAGTCATTTTCCTGAGACACTGACTAGTTTTTCCTTGGGTAAAATTAGTGCCTTTGATAAAAATGGACGAGGACTGCGCAGTCCATTTTCTGAAACACTGACTAGATTTTCCTTGCCTAAATTAGTGCTTTTGGTAAAAATGGACGAGGACTGCGCAGTCATTTTCTGAGACACTGACTAGTTTTTCCGGTAAAATTTCTAGTGTTTGCCCATACTCTACCACTAACCGCCAAGCAAGTTTGGGCACCTTTGGGAATGCGAGGTTTTCGGGTGGGGAGCAAATAATGCGTCGGAGACACGTATTTAAAAATTGTGTAAGGAGACAAACTCCCTAGATCTAAAGTAATTTCCTATATCTAGAGAAATTTGCCCAACCAAAACTAGCCTAACCTAGCGGGGGCTTGACCCACCGATAACTAACCTAACCTAGCCTAATCTAAACCAAAATCTAACCTAACCTAACCAGATCTAACCTAACCTAACCAAAAATATAACCTACCCTATATCAATAATACCCTAACCAAACCTCCTATATGGTTGGGGGCCTCTGGAAGTGGAGGTTCCCAGCTAACCATCACCGGCGGGCCGACGTAGGCTGTAGAGCGGCGAACGGCGACCGCCGGCGGCAAGTTTACCTCCGTCAGCCCTCCGAGGCCCGCTGTGTATTTTCAGACGGATATTTACTGTGTTGAAATTAATGTACAGAATTTCAAGAATTGAATATTTCTATGTGTAAACATTTTGAAACAACAGTTATATGATTATCTTGCTGTAGTATTACATCATAGTGACTAGCAAAGGCACTTGACGTCAATTCTCCGGAGGCCCGCTGGGCGCTGGTAGGTATTTGTAAGTGGGAAATATTCATTTCATATTATATATATTAACTCAGTAATATACATAGTATCTTAATATCGGTACCATCACTACTATTAGGCCTATTCAAGCTATTAAAAATTGTTATAAAAGTTTTTATAATAGTTTATAGAAATGATCATATTTCAGTTTATTTCAAATTTTTCCAGCTTAATCAGGAACACCCAGAGATACATAGAAATAAAGATGAGACACGTACGTACATAGGAAGGAGTTTACATGGAAAAAGGTTATCAGTTAGTCTATGTGTGCAGCTAGTATCATATAAAAATAACATTTGATAATAACCGCGGCAAAGATTACGGGATAACACAAGGTCATATTTTCCCTTATTTCACTAAGTTCCAACATATTATCAACACATATCAATACTCAACGGTACACCTAATAAGGAATATGTAGATGATGGAGAATTAACATGGATAATATCATGATTTGGTATAGAATATTATTTGAAATCAGTTTCCCAGCTATCAATGCACTAAACTGCCAGACGTACGATAGTCATTACAAAGGGTTAAAAGCCCACAAAAGGCCTAAATTGTCACCCTTAACCAGTCGATAACATAATGAGAACTTAGTTATAACATGTTTTCGCTCCTTCATTATATCGAAAGACTGAATAATATAAATAATTGCAGTACGACACGTTTTCTTAGGAATTCCTCGGCAGCGTTGTGTCAGTGAGTGAAATGACTGAAATCAGTTAGTGGAAAACGCACAAGTGGGTGGATGTTTGTTATGCTGTTCGCCGCAACCAATATCCTTCTACATAGCTGTTCAGTGTTCCACGTACACCAGCATGTAAACCCAATAACGAAAATGTTTTTGTACTTATGAAATAAACAATGTCCGTAGCAATTATGATCTCCTTTTCATCGTATTACTGGATAACGACGTAGGAATATTTATGGTTATACTTTCTAAGTATATTGCAGATAAAGTAATGTTTTAATAAGGTTGAACAGCCCATTAGTCTATTAATCGGCTAATGGGCTGTGCAATACCCCTTAAAACATTACTAAATCTGCAATATACTTAGAAAGTATAACCATAAATATTCCTCAATCAGTTAATATAACAGCGGCAAATGATCATATGCCCTACGGCGGGCCGCTCGTGAGCCTCTGAGCAAATCCCCAGCTACGTCGTACACTTCCGTCGGGCCGCCGGTAAGACATACGGAGGGCCTCCGGAGGCCCTCCGTCTTTGTGTTTGCTGGGTTGTGTCTGTATGAGTATTAGTCTAAGACAACTATATCATTTCTACAATATGTATATAAGTTTGGTAAAATTCTAGTGTTTGCCCATACTCTCCCACTTCCCCCAGACAAGTTTGGGCACTTGTGGGAATGCGGGGTTTTTCGGTTGGGGAACAAATTATGCGTCGGAAACACGTAATTTAAGAGTTTGTTTAGGGGGTTTTAAAATTCCCTAGATCTAGGTAATTTCCTTATATCTAGAGAAATTTGTCTAACCAAAAATTTAAATTAACCTAGCGGGGGGCTTGACCCACCGATATCCTAACCTAACTTAACCAAACCTAACCTAACCAAATCTAACCTAACCAAATCTAACCTAACCTAACCTCCTAGCGGGGGTTGGGGGGGTTCTCAACACTTCAGTCATCATTCTGGGAGGATCGTCAGGTTCACACGTCTCTGGACTCAGAAGAAATCCAATGATTTTTCCTAAATCTAGAGAATTTTTTTAATTTCCATAACTCAAAAAGTATGTGGTTGCGACGCATATTTTACCCCAGCCATATATCCTGCATTCCCCCAGGTCCCCAAGTTTTGTTTTGGGGGAGAGGGGGGAGTATGGGCAAACACTAGAATAATACCATAAGTTTTTAAAGGTTACGCGGAAGTACATTAATACTGTACAGTATACTAAAAAAAATAATATAGAACACGCATGTGGTAATGGCGGTAGGGACCGCGCAGTTATCGTCCATTATAACTGAACACCAACCGAGAAGTCTTGCCGACATAAAAGTTTTCGGCGAGTTCCACTTGTAATAGGTGCAAATGAAAGAATAAAAGGTATTTCGTTATTGGACAAGTTTTTCGCTTGTCCCAAAATAATTTAAAACTACACTTCAATACAATACATGGACATTGGTTACGTAACATGTCAAAACCCCAGACACCCCCAATCACTAAACTAACCCCCGATATTCGGTCCCTGAATTCACAAACACGGGTAAAAGCTGCTTAAATATATAGATTGGGTACTGTTATGTTAATAAATAAACTTGTAACTGTCGCTTAAAGTAATCGTCCAGACCATTTCATCATTCCTGATTTAATGCAATCAAATCATAGCCATTGACGAGTATATCAACAATACGTCGTCACTTTTTGTATCCAGTCAGCCGTTTTTAAATAATCCGCAATCAAAATCTGCAAATTCCCGAGTTCTCAAAACGCACTCAAGATTTGCAGACGCTCAGGCTCAGTCTCCGTGACGTAGCATCAGGGAGGCTCCTCTTCCCGCGCTGATCAGAGGCACGTAAACACAGAGATAAATATAATAGTACTTGAAGATATTTGGGTGTTTCTGATAGATTTGTTTTGCTATATGCCACATGCATGCATCCTTTATGGGTGCAGCATGCTTCCTTCCCACACACACGCCTGCACACCGACACCCTTCCCAAACACACGCCTCCTTCCCACACACACGCTTGCATACACGCCTCCTTCCCACACACACGCCTCCGTCCCACACACACGCCTGCACACCGACACCCTTCCCACACTCACGCCTGCACACTCGCCTCCGTCCCACACACACGCCTTCACACCGACACCCTTCCCACACTCACGCCTGCACACCGATACCCTTCCCACACTCACGCCTGCACACCGACACTCTTCCCACACACGCCTGCACACACACCTCCTTCCCCCACACACGCCTGCACACACGCTTCCTTCCTACACACACGCCTGCACACCGACACCCTTCCCACACACACGCCTGGGAAATACTTTGGAACTCATCCTTCCGGCTTTGACTGAAATGAACTACCGCACTGTATTGTATGCTTATTATACTTCACATCTGTATAGGTTCCAGCGTGCGCTCAGCCTTGGTTAACCCACACGACCGCTATGAAATATGAGGTGCCTCAAAAAATTCTAAGTCCAGTTAGGTTAGGTTAGGTATACTTTGTGGTTAAGGTTAGGTTAGGTTAGGTATACTTTGTGGTTAAGGTTAGGTTAGGTTAGGTATACTTTGTGGTTAAGGCTAGGTTAGGTTAGGTATACTTTGTGGTTAAGGTTAGGTTAGGTTAGGTTAGGTATACTTTGTGGTTAAGGTTAGGTTAGGCTAGGTATACTTTGTGGTTAAGGTTAGGTTAGGTTAGGTATACTTTGTGGTTAAGGTTAGGTTAGGTATACTTTGTGGTTAAGGTTAGGTTAGGTATACTTTGTGGTTAAGGTTAGGTTAGGTATACTTTGTGGTTAAGGTTAGATTAGGTTAGGTTAGGTATACTTTGTGGTTAAGGTTAGGTTAGGTATACTTTGTGGTTAAGGTTAGGTTAGGTTAGGTTAGGTATACCTTGTGGTTAAGGTTAGGTTAGGTTAGGTATACTTTGTGGTTAAGGTTAGGTTAGTTAGGTTAGGTATACTTTGTGGTTAAGGTTAGGTTAGGTTAGGTATACTTTGTGGTTAAGGTTAGGTTAGGTATACTTTGTGGTTAAGGTTAGGTTAGGTTAGGTATACTTTGTGGTTAAGGTTAGGTTAGGTTAGGTTAGGTATACTTTGTGGTTAAGGTTAGGTTAGGTTAGGTATACTTTGTGGTTAAGGTTAGGTTAGGTTAGGTATAATTTGGTTAAGGTTAGGTTAGGTTAGGTTGGTATACTTTGTGGTTAAGGTTAGGTTAGGTATACTTTGTGGTTAAGGTTAGGTTAGGTTAGATTTTTACATAGTGACTTTGATGATTTTTGGGGGAGCCATAAATCACTTATATTTGCTTCCCCCACCCAAAAACCCCGTATTCGCGCCAGTTCCCAGGCTTGTTGGCTATAGGGGGAAGAAAAAAAAGATAGGGGTGAAGGACTTCTTCCAAAGTTTTACCCACGCCTGCACACACGCCTCCTTCCCACACACACGCTTGCATACACGCCTCCTTCCCACACACACGCCTGCACACACGCCTCCTTCCCACACACACGCCTGCAGACACGCTTCCTTCCCACACACACGCCTGCACACCGACACCCTTCCCACACAGACGCCTGCACACACACGCCTGCACACACGCCTCCTTCCCACACACACGCCTCCTTCCCACACACACGCTTCCTTCCCACACACACACGCCTGCACACCGACACCCTTCCCACACACACGCCTGCACACACGTCTGCACACCGACACCCTTCTTACACACACGCCTGCACACACGCCTCCTTCCCACACACACGCCTGCACACACGCCCTCCACACACGTGTGTGTTGTGTGTGTATGTGTGTGTGTGTGCAGGAAGGGTGTTGGTGCGCAGGCGTGTGTGCAGGCGTGTGTGTGGGAAGGGTGTCGGTCACAGCGACAGATTCACTGTCTGACACCAAAGTACAATCGGTCATCATAACATTTGCCGACAGGTGTCAGACAGAGTGTCTGCGGGCGTCCCTGTTCTGACGTCATCAATAACAGTCGTAGCCCTGTTGGAGGGAATATTTTTTTTTTCGCGCGCTTTTTACAAAAGTCGTGTTTTTACGGAAATAAGGCCTGGAAATCAATTATTTTTGGTGGATTAGGTGTTTTGAATGTACATTCAACATAATTAGGCAAAAAAAAAATGGGTCTGGACAATTACTTTAATAGGAACTCTCGCCGACGTAAAAAAAATGGAACATTCTCCGACGGTGGCGAGCATTCCTTCCGTTCGGGGACTGTACCATTAAAGGCTAGCAAATGTGACCTAACTACCATTCAGGGGCAATGAGGATCAAGCGTCCTGAGTGACCTAACCATAGTGCAAGGTCACTGAGGGGCAGGCATCAGAACAAAAGTTTCATTCTCAAAAACTTCCAAATTACGATATAGTGAAACAACATTAATCTAGCCGCGGGATGCCAGCCTCGCCTCGTCCCACAACAATTCTGCTCACAGGACTCCGCTAGTGGTCTAAAAAACTGGTGCTGCTCAATAACGAACTAATATACAACAAAAACACCGAAGGCAGTCCCTACACGGCCGAGGCGGCCTCCCACCAAGGCTTGTAACTCCTAAACATTTGTAAACACACGCCGCTGCCGACTACATAAGGCCTCTCCCATTTGCGACATTTCAAGAACCAGTTCACGGAACCCAAGAGTTCAGGCGTTCCATTTGCGCACGAAAACCTGAGTCCGAGGCAAAGCGCGTAGTGACTCAGCAAAACCCATGAACTTTCTCTACTCACATTGAGAGGTGGGTAGCTTGGGTAGAGTTTTCAGTTCATAACAAACAATGGTCGCCTTGGGCCCTATTTCTCTTATCGTGAAAGGTTTTCCGCATGCACGAGTCGGAGAGGATGTCAGACGGCATAAAAGAAGCATACATGGCTGGTGGAGGCCAAGCTTTCCCGCGATCTTAAACTTGATATGGTCCCTTCACATAGCAGCTAGCTGAGTTATATCTCGTTATCTCTCTCTCTCTCGTTATCTCTCTCTCGTTATCCGTTATCTCTCGTTATCTCTCGCTACCTCTCTCTCTCTCTCGTTATCCGTTATTCTCGTTTCTTCTATTCCCCCTTCCCGGGGGGGGGTTTTTTGGTCCTGCCCCCTTTTCCCTGTTCTTTTGGAGCTCCTTTCAAACCCCCCGTCCCCTTTACCTTTTTTTTTTTTTTTTTTCCCCCCCCCCCTTTTTAAAAATTTTTTTTCCCTTTTCCCCCCTGCCCCCCCTTTTTTTTTTCCCTCCTTTCCTTTTGCTTCTTTTCCCTTTTTTCCCCCCTTCCCCCCCCACTTCCCCCCCTTTTCTTTTTCCCCCAAATTCCCTTCCTTCCCCCTTAACCTTCCCCCCCCTTTTCCCCCTTTTCCTTTCCCCCCCTTCCCCCCCTTCCTCCCCCCCCTTTTCCTCCCTTTTTTTTCTTTTTTTTCAAAAAACCCCCCCCTTTTGGGGCCCCCTTTCCCCCCCTTTCCCTCCTAAACCCCCTCCCTCTCCCTTTTTTCCCCCTTCCCCCCCTTTTTCCCCTTCCCTTTTCCCCCCAAATATCCCCCCTTTCCCCTTTTCTTTCCCCTCTTCCTTTCTTTTTTTCCTCCCCCCCCATTTCCTTTCTTTTTTTCCCTTTTCCCTCTTCCCCTTTTCTTCTGTTTTTTCCCCCCCCCCCCCCCCTTTCTTTTCTTTTTCCCTCCTCTTTTTTCTCTTTCCCTCCTCTCTCTTTCTCCTCTCTTTCTCTTTCCCCCCTTTTTCCCCCCCTTTTCTCCTCTCCCCCTTTTCTCTCTTTTTTCTCTTCTCTCTCGTTTCTCTCTTCTCTTCTCCTCCGTCTCCTCTTTCCCCCAAAAACCCTTTCCCTCCCCCTCGTCCCCTTCTCTCCCCTTTCTTTCCCTCCTCTCTCTTCCTTTCTCTCTTTTCTCCTCTCTCTCCTCTCTCCTTCCTTCTTCCTCCTCTCTCTTCTCTCTCTCTCTCTCTTTCTCTCTCTCTCTCTCCTCCCTCTCCCCTTTTCCCCCTCCCTCTCTCTTCTCTCCCCCTTTTCTCTCCCTCCTCTTCTCCTCTTTTTCTCTCTCTCTCTCTCTTCTCTCTCCCCCTCTCCCTCTCTCCTCTCCTCTCTCTCTCTTCTCTCTCTCCCTCCTCTCTCTCTCTCCTCTCCTCTCCTCTCTCCCCCTCTCTTAAATTGCCTCCCCAGCGGGTAGTTTGTAAACAAAAAAGGGGTTTTTTTGCATTCCATTTGTGACACGCGCCCCAAACCCCCGACCCAAAACCCAACCCTGAACTGAACGAAGGTTCAAAAATTTGGGGGCACAAAGGAAAGGGGCCTCTATAGGGTTATTTTCAATCCCAAACCTCGTTGGAAACGTCTATTAGGCATAAAAAATGAATTTATTATATATAAATAGCCCCTCTCACCCCTCACGGGGTGGGGTAATCACCCTAAAGGCCCGTCGTACGGAAATGGAAAGTACGCTTGCTGGATCCCCCCAGGGGGGGTTTGGGCAGATTTGCCCCGGGGGGTAAATTTTCTGCATGGCGTTTGAGTCATCGTTTTGCGCAGATGTAGCTCCTGTTAAGAAATTTTTTCGAAAAGGAGTATCCAGGATTTTACGCTGCAACACCGGCGTAGTTTTTTGCTGGGATCTGTCCCCAGGGGTGAACGTGGAGCACTTGATGCTGGAATTTTAACGGAGAGAGCTAGAACAAAGATTTTGGAGGTATAGTAGGAAGGTCGGAGGGGAAAATCGAGAGAGATAGGCAGGCGCACCAAAAAAAAATTTGGGGGGGGGTTTTAGCCCCCGGGGTGGTGAGGGGCGAGAAGGGGCCCTATCCACGGGGGGGTCGGGGGGTAATTTTAAAAATTAATCGTTCCAGGAATTTTTGACCCCAAAAAAGAGAAGAAAGTGGAATTAGCTTTAATTGCATGACCAAAATTTAAATAGAGTTTTTAACCATGGATCATACCATATTAACTAAATTTGATCTTTTAAGAAGAAAATTTTTCGTTTTAAAACAAAAAAATAAATGCCCTTTTTTTCTCTCTCCCCTAACAAACACAAAGGGTTCACAATGTATGTTTTTTGGGGGGGTTTTTTTTATAAGGGTTTTTTTTCTTGATAATAAAAAAAAAAAAAATAACCTACAAATTTCAAGGGGTTTCCCTTATTGCACAAAAAAAGGGGTGGGATACTGAGTTAAAAAAGAATAAGTACATGATCATGATAAAGAACTAAAACCGATTTAAAAAAACCCCCTCCCATGCCTTAAAACCCTGGCACCCCCGCCTTAACCGCATATCCATGTGTTAACCTGCCTCCCGTCCTGTGTTCCCTGCCTCCCCCTCCCCCACCCTGGCCTCCCCCCGCCTTAACCTGCCTCCGATCCCGGTTAACCGCCTCCCGTCCCGTGTTAAAACCCGCCTCCCTCCTTTTTACCCTGCCACCCACCTGCCTTCCCGGCTCCCACTGCCCTTAAACCCGCCCCCCATCCTTGTTAACCTGCCTCCCGTCCCGTGTTTACCCGCCTCCCACGCCTTTCCCCGCCTCCCACGTGTTAACCTGCTCCCTCCTGTTTTCCCGCCTCCCACTGCCTTACCCCCGGTCCCAGCCTTTACCTGCCTACCCTTGTTTTAACTGCCTCCCGTCCTGTTTGCCCTGCCCCCACTGCCTTACCTGGTCCCACTGCCTTTTTCCTGCCTACCACTGTGTTTAAATGCCTCCCGTCCCCGGTTACCCTGCTCCCACTGCCTACCCGGCTCCCCTGCCTTAACCCCCCCTATCACTTTGTTAACCCTGCCTCCCGTCCTGTGTTACCCGCCCCCACGTGCCTTAACCTGGCTCCCACTGCCCTTAAATTCCTCCGTCCCGTGTTTCCCTGCCACCCACTGCCTTAACCGCCTCCCACGTGTTAACCTGCCTCCCGTCCCCGTGTTTACCCCTCCCCCACTTTCCTTACCCCGGGCCCCACTGCAACCCTACAGCACCAGGAAGACGTTTCAGGGATGATGCAGAAATGTGTGATCATCGTAACCCTGGGGCAAGGGGTTAAACCCCGACCACTTATGGTCCAGTTAAGTAGAGTTAGGGGGAACTGCCGTTTTGGGGGATTTTTTCCCCAGTTTTTTATTGTGTAGTATTGGGAAAAAGGGGGAAATTTTTCAAAATACACATCAAAATCGATGAATCCCAAACTTTTTCAATTGAAAGGGTCCTAGATGGGGGCAAAAAAAACCGTTTTGACCCATTGTTTTTTTCCCGAGGTCGTTTTGCAAGCTTCATACAGAGAATGATCGTTCACATTTGCATTTGACGGGAAAATGGAGCCAAATGCATTAAAGTCCAGAGTGTGGTGAAAACCTTTCTTTAAAAAAGGGGTTTAGTTATCTAAACCCAGAGATGGTTTTGCATCGTTTTTTTTTCCCTGGGGCAACAAGAACTTTGCATGGGGCTCTCACTTTCAAAATCATATTTCAGCAAGATATTTCAAATCATTTTTATTTATAAAGTTTTGGGGGGCGAAGGAACAAGCGAACCCAAGTAGATTCTTTGGTTCATCAAACCTGTGCCCAAAAATTTAAAGAGTACCTTGCTAGGAGGGTAGTAAAGACATCTTTTAAGTGAATTTAGGGTCTTTAAAATTTTCTCAGAGTGGCTCGTTGGCCCATGTTTCAGTTACAATGGATCCTAACAACCGTGACGATGCTTCCTTTACCTTCTTTAACTTTTAAGGTTGTTGCTGAGCTACAGTTTGTTTCTTCCTGCAGCAATTTAACTGCCCCTTTTCCCCCCCAAAAGGTATTGAAATGGGCCCTCTGAAATTCTTCTATCTTACGAACTTTTATTTTTCCATGCCCTTTAACTGCTGCACAAGACCAATCCCCCCCTCTGCCAAACCTTGAAGGGGGTTGAGTGTCAAACATTTCAGTGAAATTTAAACAGTAAGAAAACAGTCTCAAAAATTTTTTCAAGATTGCTGAAGTCCATAAGTAAGGCCTTCTTTCACCAAAACGTCCATGGATGACAAATCTTTTAAGATTTTGCAGGGATCTATACCCTTTGAAAAATGTTAAAAGGGGTTTATGGTTTTATTTCCCCCCTTTGTGCTGGACACTTTGGGAAGCTGAAAAACTGGCAATTTCCTGTCCCTTTTTAAGTCTAGAAAGATGTCATGGCGTAAGGTTAACTACGGATGAAGTTTATCAGGGCCCGAAATCAAATTAAAAAAATCGGTACCTTGAGCAAAAAAGCAGTGTGGGTTTTCACCACTGTAATCGTGTAGAGCAAGGCATAAAATAGGATTTTTGGCTGATTCTCTAATCAGTGCCTGCCATCATTATTCTGCCCCCTCATTCTGATGATTATCAAATAACACGCGCTATCAAATTTTTGAATTTAAAATTTTTGCCCCCAAGTTTCTCCAACAAAACGTAGCCAAAGGGAAACAGCATCAAGATCCTTTAAAGCAATAAAACCTAAAATCTCTCTGTTTCGGTTTTTTCCAAAACATACTTAAAACACACACTGAGTTGCTCAGTAAACCCCAGCTTTTTTTGGGGGGGCTGATCCTTTCTTGGGGGGGCAAGTCCCCCCCTTAGCCCCCCCGCCCCTGACGCCAAATGGGTGAGAGACAGGAGTGTGGAGATGGAGTACCTCTGGGGTTGTGTGCTGAGTGGAGGAGTGACAGTCGGTGATTGAGAGGTTAAAAAAATTCTTTGGGGAACTCTTGGAGGGACGTAGGGAGAGCAGGGGGGCAGGGGCCCCCAGTGATGGGGGACCCCGGTGGGGGTGGGCTGGGGGGGGGGGGGGGAAACCCGGGTGTGGAAAAACCTGGCTGTTTTTTTTCCCCCCCCCCCCCCTTTTTCTTCTCCCCCACGATTACGCGTGTGGGGAAGCCGGACCAAAAGGGTTCCCGACAGCATCCCGGTTGCTCCCAAAACAAGATCAAGACAAATATATGGGGCCCCGCTGA
>JACEEZ010026284.1:12500-30000 GCA_016584305.1 Chionoecetes opilio | reverse complement strand
CCAGTAATCCCCGGGGAAGACAGCTACGTGTGTTAGGTTTCCCCGTGAAGGCGACGTTCATGACTGGCGGGCACACCCCGGCTTGATGAAAAAACACCCCCCATCAGAGGGGAGGCGTGGCTCGACACCCCCCCGGGACCTCCGAATCAGACTCGAAGCCCTGCGTCGCCCGTCGGTACAAGGAACGAGGGACCGAACCAAAAAAAATAAAAAAAAAAAAAAAAAAAAAAAAAAAAAAAATTAAAAAAAGAAAAAATGAAAAAAAAAAAAAAAAAAAAAAAATAAAAAAAAAAAAATTTTAAAAAAAAATAAAAAAAAAAAAAAAAAAAAAAAAAAAAAAAATAAAAAAAAAAAAAAAAAAAAATAAATAAAAAAAATAAAAAAAATTTAATTTTTTTAAAAAAAAATTTTTTAAAAAAAAAAAAAAATAAACATTAATAAAAAAAAAAAAAAAAATAAAAAAAAAAAAAAATAAAAAAAATAAATAAAAAAATATAAAAAAAAAAAAAAAATAAATATAAACAATATATTTAAAAATATAAAAAAAAAAAAATATTAATATATAAAAAATATTTTAAAATATTTATATATTTTTATATAATTAAATAATATTATTAATAAAATTTAAATATATATCTTAAAATAAATTATTAAAATAAAAATATTTTTAAATAAATTAAAAATAAAATTAATTTAATAAAAATTTATTTTATAAAAATATATTTAAAGTAAATTTGATATTTAATAAAATACAAAATTTCCATAAACATAATCTAAATATCTGGAAAAAAAAATATTTTTCCCTTTTGACACCCATAAAAGGGAAATCTAAGATGAAAACCCCACTGAATCGGAAAATTATTTTTCGCATTCTTTTCTGAAAAATCACTAGCCATAATAAATGTCTTTTTATATGTTTTTAAATAGGGCAATCCCCCTCATTTGCCGCTGGGGCATTTCCCTTAAAAAGTTTCATGATAAAAATATGTAAATAATTTATTAACCCCTCCGCAGGTAATCCCAAAAGGGCCCTCGAAAGGTTTTGAGCGAATTGCGTAAAAATTTAAAATTCCCCCAAAAAAAAAATATTTTTTAGCATTGCGTCAACATTTGCTGCGCCAAAGATCTTACCTAGACCTATAAAATAAACTAATTGTCAACTCTCTCGTGTGAGTGGATATGAAATGATATATATGTGTGTCAGTTTCCACTCAGTAGGCAGCCTGTGCGCGCGATTTGTCGTCCCTTTAAAACGTGTCCCGAGCTGGCCATAATGGCCATATGATAATTATAATGGTAGCGTTGGAATCCTCATAAAAATCCGCTTTTATTGGTATATAAACCATAAAAAGTTGACTCAGGAAGTTTCGAGCTACGAAGTGGTGAACGTAAGTATTTCTTATTTCTCTTTACTCAATATTTTTTCGGAGTCGGTAAATTCCGCTATTTATTTGCATTTCTTGTTATTTTTTTCTTTAATAAGGCAGAATAATCTCTTGCAAAACCAATGATATATGATAATGCCAAGAAAAAAGAATACACGTTGGTGAAATTAATGACATAAAAAAATAATTCGCAGCACAGTCTGGCCATTTCGCGGGGCCCCTTAGGGAGCATAAGACGGATGTTGCAGTGGACGGAAAAACTTATTAAACTTTTCGTGCGTGAAAGGGTTAATATAATACTTCTCTTCTTGCAGGTGACTGATCAGAAGTAGAATCCACCCTGTCGGCGTAGAAGTGATGTAAGATCGTAGAAGATTACAGTCTGCAACCATCTACATCGACAGTTGGCTATCCTCCCATCGATTGGAGTCGTTGTGCCCTTTGCCAAGAACATTCTTCAGAGCCTCTCCAGTGCCCAGCAAAATCAAAGATGACAAATGTTGGGGATGGGTATCACCGTGTGGGCGACAATTTAACATAGTTTCGAGAATTAGGTGAACAGCCAGTTGGCGTGCACATAGCACAATTAGATGATGGCGATGGTATCCCTCAGACACTTGCCAAACATAGCGCACAGTGGCACTCATCTTGCCGTTTGAAGTGTTCTTCAAGTCGTCTAGCACGACTTCAGACAGTTGCAATACCTCCATGTGAAAGTGACATCCGAGATCGCCCTTACACGCGGCGACAGTTTTCACGAAAAGACCGACCTTCTGAAGGTGATGTATGTTTCTTCTGTGATGAAGGTGCAACGGAACGTGCCCCTCTGCATGATGCCATGATGCCCAAACTGTCCGATTGAGTTAAGCAATGCGCCCTGAATCTTCAAGATCAAGAACTCATTGCAAAACTCAGCTCCGGCGACCTGGTGGCACATGATGCCAAATATCATGCACCATGCCTTGTGAAATTGTACAACGCAGCCAGTAGGAAAACAGCAGTAGATCGACAAAGGAACACAGATGGAGTATCTCACGGCATAGCATTGGCGGAACTCTTAGGTTACATAGAAGACACAAAGATGATCGAGCAATCGGTTGCCCCAATATTCCAGTTGTCTGATTTCCTCAAATTATACACTGAACGACTGAGACACCTGGGGGTTGAGGTAATGGCCGTATGCACTCTTCAGACTTAAAAGTTCAAATGCTTGCTAATTTTGAAATTCGAAAACTTTGTTAAATTGTCACCCACACGGTGATATCCATCCCCAACATCTGTCCTCTTTGATTTTGCTGGGCACTGGAGAGGCTCTAAAGAATGCTCTTGGCAAAGGGCACAACAACTCCAATCGATGGGACGATAGCCAACTGTCGATGTAGATGGTTGCAGACTGTAATCTTCTACGATCTTACATCACTTCTACGCCGACAGGGTGGGTTCTACTTCTGATCAGTCACCTGCAAGAATTGAAGTATTATATTAATATATATTATATTATATATATTTATCATGAATATCAGCTTAATCGGGATTTTAATGCTTTCTAGCGACAAATGAGTGGTGCCATTGGCTTCCTTATGTGTGAAAACATATAAAACAATATGTTATTCATGTCTATGTGATATATATTCAGAAAGATATGACGTAGAATAGATTTTCACGATTCAGATGGCGGCCATCTTGGATTTTCCCACTTTATGGGTGTCAAAGGGAAAAATGTGTTTGGCCCTATATCTCAGATCATTTAATATGTCATGATCATCAGATGTGCCAATTTGGTGCTTTTACCACCAAAGCCACAATCCTCCTATATTTGGCCACATATCCGCCTAGCTAATTAGAAGCTTCTATATCGGACGGTTAATGAAATACTTGCTCCTGATTTGAGTTGCGATTTCAAATTTAATCGGACAATTAGTTTCTTGACGGTGCTTGAGTATATTTATCCTATACATTCGAAGCTTCCGTCCTTATTTTGCCCATCACACGTTACAACATATGCAAAAGCAGTTAGATAACCCAGCACTTAAAGAGGTTCAATTATTCATTGATTTTGTAACTTATTTATAGAGAACTCATAACTGTAATATTGTAGGCGTTAAATGATCATAGGTAGCTTCATTCATTGGGGGCATACGCCGGGGGGCGCATCGCCTCGCCCACCCTACGACGCCACTCCCGGGGGTCACCACGCGCGAGTTCCCATGCAGGCTCCTTTCCCATACCAAGCAGCTCTCGACAAGAAACATCAACTTGCCCCAGCCACGAGCCTTGTGGGCTCCCCCTTGGCTTCCTCCACGCCGGATTGTCTCTTACAGATACAACCCGATGGGAAGGATCGGTTGCAGGGTAGCGTGCCACATGCCCATATAGCCGAAGTTGGCGCTGACGGACTATGCAGGTAATAGGCCTCGATTCAGTCTCACGGTGCAATCGCTGATTTGACACGTAATCATCCCAGCGATACCCCATGATTCTGCGAAGACACTTATTACCAAAGGCATTGATTAATTTCTTCAAGTCACTATTTAGTGTCCATGTCTCACAACCATAGAGTAAGACAGGGATCACACGCGATTTGAAGATCCGGATCTTTGTCCTCCTGCACAGGTACCGACAACGCCAAATACTCCCGCTGAGCGAGTCCATAACACCGTGGGCTATGCCAATCCGCCGTAAGACTTCTTGACGTGACCCGCCGTCATTATGGACTGCGCTACCAAGGTATGTAAAACTTTCCAAGATCTCAATGTCCTCGCCACACGCATGAACAGACTGTACTGCTTCATCTAGTAAGTCTCCAAATACCTGGACCTTGGTCTTGAGCCAGGAGACCTCAAGTCCCAAAGGCTTTGCCTCCTCGTGCAGCGCCTCGAGAGCCATCACCAGGACCTCCAGCGACTCAGCAAAGATTACTGCATCATCGGCAAAAACAAGATCAGTGATCTTGGTGTTGCCAACGGATGCTCCACAATCACTTTGATCTACAACCTTGTCCAATACCCAGTCCATACAAGCGTTGAAAAGTGATGGGGCAAGGACGCACCCTTGCCTCACTCCTGTATTCGCAGGAAAGAAGCCGGATACACCTGCCCCACACTTCACAGCACTCTCAGTCCCAGAATACAGACCAGTTATCAAACCAATAGTCCCGAGATGACAATGCCTGCTACATCGCCCGTGACGTCACACCATGCGGATCCCACCCGCTCCGCTGCCCGTACAAGTTTACCTACCTAATATAATGTTTATCAGTATAAACGATATACTGTCATCTTCGGAAATGTTTGTTCTATAATATTATCAAATAAAAAATCGTAAAACACAAAAGAAATGCCATTATGAGACTTTCAAGAAATATGCATTAACTTAAACTCTTCGCCATTTAATATTTTGCTCAAAAACGCTTTACATGGAGAATATCAATAGAAGCGGAATTTAATTAGCTTTCCATTGATATATTTCGTTTAGTCATAAATGAATTAGCAGTATGCATAAATTAGCGTTAACTAGATATTAAAAATCATGAAATTGGGTAATTTCCTACCTAATATATGTTTATCAGTATAAAAGATATACTATTATCTTTGGAAATGTTTGTTCTATAATATTATCCAATAAAAAACCGTAAAACACACAAAACAAATGCCATTATGAGACTTTCAAGAAATATGCATTAACTTAAACTCTTCGCCATTTAATATTTTGCGTAAAAACTTTTTACATGAAGAACATCAATAGAAGCGAAATCGCATTAGCTTTCCATTGATATATTTCCTTTTCTGATAAATGAATTAGAACCATACATAAATTAGCGTTAACTAAATAAATAACCTCATCAATCGGGAAAAAATACCCGATTTCATGATGTTATTTACTTAGTTAACGCTAATTTATGCATGCTGCTAATTCATTTATCAGAAAAGGAAATATATCAATGGAAAGCTAATGCGATTTCGCTTCTATTGATGTTCTCCATGTAAAAAGTATTTACGCAAAATATTAAATGGCGAAGAGTTTAAGTTAATGCATATTTCTTGAAAGTCTCATAATGGTATTTCTTTTGTGTGTTTTACGATTTTTTATTTGATAATATTATAGAACAAACATTTCCGAAGATAACAGTATATCTTTTATACTGATAAACATTATATTAGGTAGGTAAACTTGTACGGGCAGCGGAGCGGGTGGGATCCGCATGGTGTGACGTCACGGGCGATGTAGCAGGCCTTGTCATCTCGGTGGCCACGGTCAAACGCTTTCTTGAGATCAACATAGGCTGCAAGCATCCCCTGTCGAAACTCACGTCGGCGTTCCACCAGGACACGACGTCCTGGTAGCCATAGGACCTGGCTACCACAGGTAGCTACTGATTAGTAATTCAGATTTTTTTTTTTCTTCACTTAATTAGCCTTTTTTGTGCTGTGGTGTAGTCTCCTTAACGAGCCTCTTGGGGCTTACAGGTACATGGATTTCCTGATGGGACCACTCATATTAATCTATTATAATAATGTAAATGATGGCTTAGAACGATAATGATAACAATGATAATGATAAGAATAACAACAATATTAATTATAATAGTTAATCTGATATTTCAATTTTGTGGAGGGATCAATGTTTATTAATAGAAAAAAATAAGGAAAAAAGGGAGGCAACGAACATTGGGTTATGTATAGTAATGATGGGATCAATAAACAGTTTTCCTTATAGTAGAGAATTTCAGATATATGTTTAATACTTAGGTGAATATTCGATCCTTTTGAATTGACCGCCATGAAAAATAACCGTTAAACGATGGATATACGATACTTTTTGATATTATGATAACGAGAAATAGACAATTTTCACAAGACTCGCATCTAATTCCTAGACGAATGTAATACCCAGCATTTTTTTTTTCATCGTACACACGAATACCGGAAAATAGGGTTTTTACGGGATTACATCTTTTGCGATTGGGTAATGATTATCCGAAAGGCGCCGTGCGTATGACTCCAACCAGCCTTCTTGCTGAACATTGCCCTTGACGCGGAATTGTCGACCTCAACGAAGGCGTGAGGAATGAACCCTAGGTGGGATATTTGCCACCTAGCCACTATCGTGCAAATGAGGCTTCCAAGGCCACACCGTCTGAAGTCCTCCTCCGTTATCAACTTGGCTACGTCCCCCAAGGGGCTGGAGCATACCCAAGCGACGGGTATCTCTTCATCCCCAGCCAGAGGAAGATTAATTAAGTCCACTGTGGTATCTTGAGTCATGGCGGCATCGGGGTACACACCCACATAGGGAACTCGCTTTGCCACGCCGTATATCAGATCCATGGATATATCATCCCTATACTTTGCTCTCTCCATGAGGTGGCGAAGCCCCGCCCTGCCCAGTCTACACACACGAAGTCCCTTGCCGACCCTGCATGAAATATGATGCGTTAAATTATTATGACATACCTTTATCCAGATAAATAATCAATACATTTTCTTTCAAATTCCTCGATCTAAAAACATCTTACATAAAAATCCACGACCTACCTGAGTCTATCTGAATCTAGGTCAGGATAGTAAGCGAAGGCCATACATGATTTAAAGTCTATTTCGACTCCCTTTTGCTGAGCCAGCCGCTGAAGAGGTCCCAGTATGTAGGGAGGTATGTGATGGATGACAGTTCTAGTAGCTTGCCAGTTGATAATGGGTGCAGACCCCAAAATCTCAATAACCAGATTTACTTCTTCTTCAAGGCAAAATATTGACATGTGTTCCGTTATCAGCGAGATCTGAAAATGAGAGAGAGAGAGAAAAAAAAAAAATATATATATAGCGAGAGAGATAGAGAGGGGCAGATATAATGAGGAGAGGGAGAAAGAGAGAGCGAGAAAAAAAGGAGAAAGAAGGAGTTTAGAGAAGTGAAAGAGAGTTTATGGGGAGTGTGGAAGGGGAGAAGAGAGAGAGAGAGAGAGGAGAAAAAGAGAGAGAGGAGAAAAGAGAGAGAGAGGAGGGGGAGAAAAGAGAAAAGGGGGGAGAGAGGGAGAGAGAGAGAGAGAGAAAAGGGCGGCAAAAGCGAGCGAGCGAGCGAGCGAGCGAGCGAGAGAGAGAAAAGAAGAGGGGAGAGGAGAGAGAGAGAGGAGAGAAAAGAAAAGAGGGGAGGGGGGAGAGAAGAGAGAGAGAGAGGGGAGAGAGGAAGAGAGAAGAGAGGGGAGAAGGGGAGGGGAAGAAGGAGGGGAAGAGAGAGAAAAAAGAGAAAAGGGGAGAGAGGGAAGAAGGAGAGGGGAGAGAGAGAGAGAGGGGGAGGGGGAGAGAGGGGAGAGAAGAGGGGGAGAAGAGAGAGGGGAGAGAGAGAGAGAGTAGAGAGGGGAGGGGAAAGAGAGAGGGGAAGAGAGGGAGAGGAGAGAGGGAGGGGAGAGAAGGGGAAAAAAAAGAGGGAGAGAGGAGAGAGGGGGGGGGGGCCGCGCCCCCACTTAAAAACCCAAAACCCCCCAAATTTCCCTGGGGAAACCCCAGGTTTTCCAAAACAGAGCTGGTCTCCCTTCCACCTGGGGGAACAGGAGATTTTCCTTGGAAGGATTCTGGTTTAAAAAAACCTTTTCCCCTCAAGGCGGGAAAAAAAAGGGACTTCGGGAAAGCAGAAAAGGGGGAGTCGTCTTTCTTGGGCCCCTTTCCCTTAGCGGGCCCCCTGACGAAAGCCCGACGGCCTCGCCCCACCCCTTGCACGCTGCCCACCCCGGTTTGCACTCAGGCGCCCTAGTGCCCCCCGGGAAAAATTAAACTCTGATGGGGCGCAGCCGTGGCGCGCATCCTGAATAAAGGGCGGGGTGGGAGTGGGGAAAAACCCCTTCCTCTTAAATTATCCCCACGGGGCCCCAAGCCAGGGGAAAGGGCCGGGGCCGACAAAACCAAAAACCCCCCCCCCCCGGGCCCGGGGTAAAAAAGCCCAGCCGACCTTCCCCGACCAGACCTCCCCGCCAACCTCCCACGGGAGACGCAGCCCCCCGGAAGAGCCGCTCCCATCCCGACCTCCCCGATCGGGGGAAACCCCCCCGCCCACAAATAACCGGGGTCATAGTCCCTCTAAATAAAAAAGGAGGCCCCTTTTCCCGTACTACGGGGGCAACTTTAAAACCCGCCGCCAAAACTACCCCTCCACCCCCACTCACCCCCCGTGGCGGACAAAACCTTCCGCTTGTGGAAAGTCCCTTTTCCAGCGAGGTCCACACCAGACATCACGGCACCGCCATCTTTCCTGTGAAAAACGGCAAAAAAGGGGGTAAAAACTCCCCCGACCTTTTCCCCGTAAGGGCGGGCTGAGGAAAAAACGGAGCAAAGCTGCGAATTTTTTGGGGGGGTTCAGGAAACATACTGCAGAAATTGTTTCACTCAAACCCAGCTGAAAAAAAGGCGGAAGATTTTAAAGGGCCCTCCCTCACTAAAACAAATCCCTCTCCTAACCAATCCTCTCCTCCCCCCCCCACTCCACCCATCCCCGGGCATCAAAAACACAGGTCCCAACCACCATTGCCATCCCTGCTGCCGCCTCCCCATACCATCACTAAGGGAAAGGGAATTTGGCACAACACGGGCCCCTAACGCCCTTTTCTCCCCAACTTTCGCGACTTAAAGGACAAATTTGGTCGGCGAGCAACACAACCGCCCCTCGGGAAACAAAGCGACGTCGTGGTGGCCGTCGAGACTTTCCCTAAATGATAGTGTGTGGAAAACCCTGTAAACAAAACCCCCGGGCTATTGCCCATTTTAAATGCGGCTTGACCCAAGGCACCGGACAAGGGGGGGTTTTGTAGCATGTGTAACCGTGGGGGAAAACTGAAAATTTTTTCATTTTTACTCCCTTTGCCCCGGTCCCCGGGAAAAGAACGATTTTTAAATTCCCCCCTTCTCCCCCACAGACAAAAAGGGGGCTGTTTTTGTTAGGGGCGCTCTTTTCCCCCAATGGCTTTGGCGAAAGAAACCCTTACCCTTTCCCTCACTGACCAGCTGGACACCATTTGGCCACCAGGGGACGCCAAAAACGGGCTTTTATGGGGCGGGCGACCTGAATCAGCATTTTGGGGGGAAAAGGGGCCCCTTCACGGGTTTAAACAGTGGTCCATGGGTCCCCCCTTTAACGACCTTCCCCCCACACGTACGAGGTGGCTCTTTTGGCCCCCCCATGTTTCACTGACCCTTCCTCCCGACTCAGTCATTTGCACCCAAGTAAACACGGGTTGGCAGCTCTGACCCATATGCATTTTTCCCAAACATTGGCCTAACCCCGCCACGAGGAAACATGCCAGGGGTTTCCTTTTTGGCTGTGTAAATAAAATCCGGGAACGGGCCCGGGCCCAATCAACGCGCCCTGTTAAACACTGACTGGGGCCGCCCCCTTGCGGTGACGTGGATCACAATGGGGCCACCTTCACCGCCATTTCCTTTGGCCGCCGGGGACCAACAGTTTCCAAACATAAGTGTAGGGGGTGAGCTGCGGACCAGCCGGGGTTTTTCTTTTTTCAGGTGTTCCCCCCTTTCCGCGGAGGATAAAAACAAGGCCTTGGGGGGCGCCCTTTTAAAACGCCGCCCCACACAGAGGAACAAGGCCCTGCACCCCCAAAAACCTGTAAGGGCCCATGACCAGGAAAAGCTTCAAAGGGCCAGGAAAGGGGGGAAAAATGACCCCGGAGGAAAAAAACCTCCAATCAAGGGGACCCCAAACAATGGTGGGTCCCTTTGGGGAAGGAGAGCAAGGCACCGTCACCCAGGAGAGGGAATTCCCCGCCCCTCATAAACCCGCAGGGGGAACCCGGGGAGTAAAAAACCCGGAGGAAAGGGAGGGCCTCCTGGCGACGCACTTTACAGGGGAAAATGACGACCAAAAGGACCCTGAGGGGGGGGGGGCCCCCTCGCCCCACCGTATTGGGCCCCCCGGGCCTGGGGCACCCGGTGGTCATCTGGGCCCCCCTCCCGGTTAACCCTCAAACCCCCAAAAAGGGGCCTGGGCCTGATGGTGTGGGGTCCCCCCCTGCCCCAAACACGTGCAGAGGCTGATTTAAGGGGCCCCCACGCACACTTTCAGGGGGTTTTCCTCCAAACGGGGGCCGGCCATGCCCCGTGGAAGGAGGGGTGTGTCACGCCCCTAAGCAAAAAAAAAAGGAGAGGAAACCCGATCCAGCCAATTCGTTTCCCAAACTCGTCCTGCCCGTTTTCAGCAAGATCTTAGAAAGGATTTTTTGCAGAGCAAGGGCCCGGGCCCCCTAGGGGGAGCACCACCTGATTCCCCCCCCGACGGACGGGTTTTTTGGAAGGGGGCGTCCGCCTCGGACCTGCTTTTTCCTGTCTCCAAATCATGGCAGGGCCCCCTGGACTTTTGGCCCCCCATGCTGGGATTGCCCCGTACATCGCCGGGGGGTTTGACTGTTTTGTGGCACAAGGGGCCCCCTGGGAAAGGGGTTGAACAGTCCCGGGATCACGGGGGGCCCCCGCTCGTTGTTTCGGGGCTACCCCACAGCCGGAAATTGAGGGTGGTGGTGAATTTGGGAGCACGTCCCGCCCCGTACCCGGTGGGGCTTTTTCCTTCCCAGGGGTCGGTCCTGGGCCCCATCCTGTGGAACATTTACTTTTAAATTTACCTCCCCAAAGCCCCCCCTGTGGCGTCTGCCTATGCTACGACTTTTAAACCGGGGCCCCCTCCACAAACCCGAGAGGAGACCCGCGGGAAAGTGATAGATGCCACCAACCGTCCAAATTTGGGGACATCACGGGGGGGAAGACCCGGGGGGGCAAGTCAATTTGCTTTTCCGAGAAGAACCAGGCCCTGGTTTTATCACTTTTGAGGGGGACCCCGGCTACTTGAGGTGAAGTTGAAAATTTGGGGAAAGAACCTTGCCATAAAGGGCTCCCTCCAAAATCCTGGGGGGGGAGGTTTTACTTCCCCGGCTCCGCTTTGACCGCCCCTGGAGACAGTGGCACTCGAGCCCTCTTTTTGAGGGTGACTCTCCCCGCGCCGGGAAAAAACCTGCTTTCGCTGACGGCCTCCCCTTTCGGCCCCGTAAAGGCCCAAAATGAGGGGCCCTTCCCTGGAGTACAGTCCTCTCCCCCGGAGAGTAGGGGCCCCTTTTCCCCCCTGGGCACGGGTGGGACAAAGTGCAGAAGGGGGTGTTTAGCGCTTCATACCCCCCAAAAAAACGACCAATTTTCCCAAAAGGGGAAATTCCCCCCGTGGCACCTTTGGGGCCCGCAGCCGCCGACGACAAAAAACAACATCAGCTCAGCCCCCAAAAAAACCCCAAAAACAACAACAAAAAACAACGACTTTCAGCAGGGCAGGGGGGGGACGTCCCCGCCCCAGCCTTTAAGCCTGGGGCACCGGGGGGGAGTTTTGGGGCCCCTCCAAAAGTGTTTTTACAAGGGCCCAAAGGTGCAACACTTTTCCCCCCTTGCAGGGTTTGGGTCCCCTTGAGGAGGTCAGAAAGGGGCAACGAGGACGGGGGTTAGGTTTATCTCCTCCTCGAGGCCCCCCAAAGGGCCCACACCGTGATGGGCCGCGAGGGCCCTTTTCTTGGGGCCCCGGCGACACTGTGGAACAAACCTTTTAGGGTTTAGGGGATGTTGGGGGCCATGAACACCCAGCAGGGGAAGGCCCGGGGGCCCCCCAAAAAGGGGGCCGCTTTTTTCCGCCTTAGTGGGCCCTTTAAAACGTAACCAGTGGTCGTGTCAAATAGTGATACAAAGTGGAAAACAAAACATAGTGGGCACAATTGACAAAGGACACCCCGTGTTCGTGGTTTAAAAAATGCGCTTTAAAAAATGCCTGTGACGGACAGTTTTCCCTTAGTCTGTAACATTATATATTTTGTCTATCCCATAAGGCATAGCTTTCGAAGTGTCCCCCGGGGAAAGGGGGGAAACTTTTTGCTTTTTTGCCACCATTGCCTTCAACAAAACCCCTTTTTTCCCCATTTGTAGCCCCATGTATACCATGTTTATTGTTTTTAAAAAAAAAAAAGAGAAAAAAAAAAAAAAAAGAAAGGAAAGAGAGGGGAGAGATAAAAGAGGGGAGGAGAGGGAGAGGAAAAGAGACGGAGAGAGAGCCTAGAGAGAGAGAAGGGGGAAGGAGAGGAAGAATGAGGGGAGAGAGAGAGAAAGAGAAAACAGGGGGAGAGGGGAAAAGAGAGAAAAAAGAGGGGGAGGAAAAGGGGGAGGGGAGGGGAGAGGGGGGGAGGGAGAGAGATTAAAAACCAGGGGGAAAGGGGGAAAAAAGGGATTATTCCCAAAACTTTCAAAAAAAACCCCTTTCGCCACTTTTTAACCCTTCTGGAAAAAAAACAACGTTTTGCTCTTTTATGTTTTTATTTAAAATTTTCCCTTTTTTTCCAATGAAAACGGACGAGGGAAATAATTTTCTTTGCAAGGGGCAAAAAAAGGTACATTTAAAAAACATATCCGGTCCGTGCGGATTCCCGGGTGTTTTTTTACATTCTGTTTTACCGGGGGGGGAAAAGTTGTACCCTAGTGGGGGGAAAAAAACGGTGATTAAACCCAAACGATCCCAAACCTTTTGGGGGGCAATTTCCCCCGGGGGGCGGTCGCCTCCCCCCCAACCCCACGGGGCGCCACTCCCGGGGGGCCCCACGCGCAGTTCCCCCCCAGGGTACTTTTTCCCATCCCCCAAAACACTTCCCACAAGAAAAATCAACTTTCCCCACCCGAGCCTTTTTGGGCGGCCCCCCTTTGGGCCCCCTTCCGCCAAATTTTCCCCCTTACAATACAACTCGATGGGGGGGATCCCGGTTTTTGGGGTAGCGTGCCACATGCCCTAAAAGAAAAGTTTTGGGGCTGAAAGGGCTAGGGAAGGTAATAAAGGGGTCGATTCAGTCTTTACGGGTTGCAATCGCTGATTTGCACCTTTAAACATTACCAAACGAAACCCCAGGGTTCTGCAAGAAAACTTTTTTTACCAAAGGCATTGATTCGTCTCTTCAAGTCACTATTTTAGTGTCCAGTCTCACAACCATAGAGTAAGGAAGGGACCCACAAGCGACTTGAAGATCGCTTGTCCTCCTGATCTTGTCCTCCTGCACAGGTACCGACAACGCCAAATACTCCCGCTGAGCGAGTCCAAAACACCGTGGGCTATGCCAATCCGCCGTAAGACTTTTTGACGTGACCCGCCGTTATTATGGACTGCGCTACCAAGGTATGTAAACTTTTCCAAGATCCAATGTCCTCGCCACACGCATGAAAGACTGTACTGCTCATCTAGTAAGTCTCCAAATACCTGGACCTTGGTCTTGAGCCAGGAGACCTCAAGTCCCAAAGGCTTTGCCATCCTCGTGCAGGCCTCGAGAGCCCTCACCAGGACCTCCAGCGACTCAGCAAAGATTACTGCATCATCGGAAAAACAGGATCATGATCTTTTTGTTGCCGACGGATGCTCCACAATCACTTTGATCACAAAATTGTCCAATACCCAGTCCATACAAGCGTTGAAAAGTAATGGGGCAAGGACGCACCCTTGCCTCACTCCCGTATTCACAGGAAAGAAGCTGGATACACCTGCCCCACACTTCACAGCACTTTTAGTCCCAGAATACAGACCAGTTATCAAACCAATAGTCCTTGCAGGAATCCTCGAAGTCGCAGAAGATCCAGAGTGACCACGATTGACTGAGTCAACGCCTTTTTGAGATCAACATAGGCTGCAAGACCCCTGTCGAACTCACGTCGGCGTTCCCCCGGACACAAAGCGCTAGGAACGGTCCTTTGTTGACTTACCAGGCGTAAACCCAGACTGTGAGGCCTGATGTTCACCAGAGACGCGAATTCGTGTCAGAATAGAGGGCAAGCACCTTGCCGGTTACGCTGAGCAGGGAAATACCGCAGTAATTTGTTGCAGTCCTGACGGCCCCTTCCCCCTTTTCCGTAGGACGACCAGCCCCCTTTTCCAGCAGGAGGAATGGAAAATGTTTGCCCACGGCAGTGGGACAGCATGAAACCCCGCGGATAGGCCTAACCCCAGCTTGAGGGTCCCCCCTGTTTTAAAAAACCCCAGCGCCTTTCCCCCCTTTCAATTTTGCTACAGCCTTTTGATTCGTCAAGAGGGGTGCGGTTTGTACGAACGGATTTATGAACGGTAAAATTTGGGTTGTGGGCTTTCTAGATTTCGGGGCCAAAATGATTCTTCCCAAAATAGTTTTGAGGTATGAATGAATCCGCACAAACACTATTTTTGTGGGATTTTTTTTTTTTTTTTTTTACAGGTAATGGGCGTGCGCGCCCGCGAATTTTTTTCCCATTTTAGTTTGCAAAAGTGGGCGGAGCCTCGTAATGGGCGAATAAGAAAACAAAATTTAAGGGGTAACCTGATCTTTAGTGGGAGGTTATTTAAATCTTTTCTCTCTCCTCTCTCTCTCCTCTCTCTCTCTTTTCTCTCTCTCCCCTTCTCTCTCCTCTCTCCTTCCCTCCTCTCTCTCTCCTCCTCTCTCCTCTCTCTCTCTCTCTCTCTCTTTTATGTGTTTTTTGGTTCCCGAATGCAGTGGGAACAGGGGTTGATTTTTCCCCCCAGGTGAGGTGCTCCCCCCTCGTCAGTGCGGGATTAGGTCAAGTGAGGCTTAACGGTCTCTTGGGTCAATTTTCGTCGTTTTTGGGATGAAGGATTTGTGGTTACCTGGAATTTCAACTCTATACAATGATTGAACATCAACACATTTAAAAAACCCCTCACTCTCGAAGAGGTTAAAAAGTAAAGGAATGAGTTTAAAAATTTGGGAATAGAAAAGGTGTAAAGGGAGCAAAAAAAACCCCTTGTTCCGAAGAGCTTATCATAAGAACATAAGAAAATAAGGAAGTCTACAAGAGCCGTGAGACTTAACACGAGGTAGTCCTGTTACTTACAACCCTACCTACATCCACCTTTAATCCCATCAATGAATTTATCTAGCCTCCTATTTAAGCTCCCATAATGACTCCGCACTCACTACCTGTCTACTGAGGCGGGGTTTTTGCGGTCGTGTCTACGGGGGGCGTGGCGATTCAGTGACCGTCACACTGACGCACCCCACGTCACTCCCGCAGCAGGAACAAGCAATTGGGAGCTCCAAATAAATGTATGAGCTTGAGACGCGCGTCTCTCAAGGTCAGTGACGTTCATCACGCCCTCCAGCAGGTGGTCGCTCGGAGCATGGTTCCCACTACGGGGAGAGTGACGTCACTGTACGTAACTGTGAGTCACTGATGACAAGACGCACAGTAGACTAGGACAGCAAACGTGACGTGAGAAAACCGGGCCTGAGTCATCCAATCATTTAACACCCTATTGGGAACAGGTTTCTTCTTCTTCATTTAAAATCCCCGCTTTCCAGCTTGAATCCGTCAATTACTTCTTGTTCTACCATGGGGCCAGAGCCAGCAACAAGGCGTAAGTCAAGCGGCGTAAGCACGGCCCGTAAATGTACTCCGGCGCAGACCCTACACGCCCACCTGCGACGAGGCTGTTTGGAATAATCAGCGAACCGAAGAATGCCTTACTCCTGGCGCAAGGAGGATAGTATCTTGGAGGTAACTCGACAGAGACGTTGATGGCGGGCGATTACAATGACGTCATCCCCGAAAATAGCGGATCACAGCAGTGATTTATATTATCTATCAGACTATCAGCCAATCCACAAGCTGCCACGAGAGATAAAAGGTTTACAACATTAATCAGCTGGCCGGTCTTGACCCACAACAAAGCGATGTTGCCCTGTATCAAGAGACGAGAAGGGTCCCTGAGATCCAGAAATATAAGGAATTTGGGACAATAAGGCGCGGACATCTGAGTGACTTTAACAAAAATCACATCCTGAATATCCTAAAAATTCAGGACAATTAAGGTGGCAGACTTCATGGTTGACCATACAATCATATAATTCACGGCGTTAAGAGCAGACATTCTGAGTAAGAACTAATCGATAAATCAGGATAAGAGATCGGTAAGACCTGGTACTCTTTATACCGAAATTCTCGTCCCGACACAAACATGGGAACTCTCGCCGGACGGTTAATGGTTAGGTTAGTTAGGATAGTAAGGGAAAGATACCGGTAAAATGGACGAGACTGCGCTGGTCATTTTCTGAGAACGGACTTAATTTTTCTTTTGGGTAAAGTGTAGTGCTTGATAAAAATGACGAAGACTGCGCGGCTATTTCTGAGGACACTGACTAACTTTCCTTGGTAAAATTAGTGCTTTTTGATACCAATGGACGAGACGCGCGGTCATTTTCTGAGACACTGATATTTTCCTTGGAAAATTAGGCTTTTGATAAAAATGTACGAGGATTGCGCGTCATTCTGAGACACTGACTAGATTTTCCTTGCCTAAAATGAGTGCGTTGGTAAAAATGAAACGGAGGACTGCACCGCGTCAATTTCTGAAACACTGACTAGTTTCCTTGGTTAAAATGGGTGTTGCTTTTGGTTAAAAATGACGAGAAACTGCGCGTCATCTTCTGAGCACTGACTTTTTTGCATTGTAGTTGTTGGTTAGTGTCGTGATCGGAGTTAGTTAGTCGAGGTAGTTTAGTGATGGGTCATCACTAACTAACTCGGTAAACTAACCCCGATATTCAATCCTTTGGACTTCAGAAAACCGGGGTAAAATCTGTTGAAATATATAGATGGGTACTTTGTAGATAAAATATAGACTGGGAACTGTCGTTTAAATAGGAACTCCGCCGACGTTACAAAAATGGGGAACATTCACAAACGGTGCCGAGATTCCGTCGGGACCAATTCCAGGTACTAAAAGGATGCAAAGGAACCTATAGCTACCATTCAGAGGGCAATGAGGCTCAAACGTCCTGAGTGACCTAACCATAGTGCAAGGTCATGAGGGACAGGCATCAGAACAAAAGGTTCATTCTCAAAAAACGTTAAATCGATAGTGAACAACATTAATCTAGTCGGGGATGCCAACCTCGCCTCGTCCCAACAACAATCGCTCAGGACTACGCTAGTGTCTAAAAAAACCGGTGCCGCCCAATAACGAACTAATAAACAAAAAAAACCGCAGCAGTTCTACGGCCGAAGCGTGCTGCCTACCGATGGTTTGTATTCCTCAACATTTGTAAATACGCCGCTGTGCCGCTAGCC
>JACEEZ010026284.1:0-5000 GCA_016584305.1 Chionoecetes opilio | reverse complement strand
CTATTAGCGAGCATTGTGAAAAAAGTGGGTTGCAGAATTGAGTAAACTCTGATTAGGTGATGGTGTAATGGGTTGAGTGAATGGGTGGGATGGATGGGTTAGTGGGTGTGGGTGATGGGTGAGTGAATGGTGGGGTGATGGGTTGGGGTGTGATGGGTAATGTGAGGGAATAGATGGGGTGATGGGTAAATGGGTGAGTGAATGAGGTGTGGTGATGGTATGGGGTAGTGATGGGTGGGGGGCAGACTCCGATTATCCTATAGGGCTAGTTAGGCTTCATAGCCTAGGCCCCTCAAGCTTGGGGGCCCCAAACCTGGGGTCTGGCTAAAGATTTCAAGAATAAAAAAAATTTGAAAAAATGATATTTTGCATTGCACTAAATAATTCATTTAACTTAAAATATATTACAAAATATTTGAGATAAAGGGCCCCTGTTTTGAGGCCCCGATCCACCCCCCCCCCCCCTTTGTTTGGTTAAAGGCCTTTTGTTTGAGGCCTTCTATTTGAGATACATGGCGCCCTGTTTGGCACCCTACTGTAAATCATGGGGTCTCAGTCCATGTTTGTTTAGCATCTGTGCTAAAACACATTAAAACACTTATTAGCGAATGTTGCGTATATTTGTTTTTTCACACTCACTTATTTTGATCATAGCAATGGACACAAAATTCGGGGGTGCGGCGAGTTAGAGGTGGCTTTGTCTGAAGGGGTGCCCATTTATATTAGCTAGGGGCCCCAAAAAGGTCTTGTCTGAGGGGCCCACAATTTAATTAGCCTAGGGCCCCAAAAGGTCATAATCCGGCCTGGTGGGGGCTGATGGGTAATGGGTGAGTGTATGGGTTGTGGGTGATGAGTACTGGTGAGTAATGGTTTGGGGTGATGTGAATGGGTTTGCGTTAATACTACATTCTAACCCCTGATTTCAGGAAAGTTAGAAGGGGCATCGGGAGAGTCGGGTTTTTGGGTGGGCCAAAGGGCCCCACCAAAATACAGGGGGTGGGCCGAAGGGCGGGGGGAAGGGCGGGGGAGGGTGGGGAAGGGGGGCTTTTGTGGGCCTTCGGCCCCACCAATGTCCTCCGCAGGAGCTAGCCAAAAAGTCCGCCCGGGGGGTGGTTTTTGGGGGGTAAAAATATAAATAATATAAAGGGAACAGAGGGGCTTAAACCCTTTTTTTTCTTTCTAAGCGTTTTTTTGATATTTAAGGGCCAACTTTTGGGAATACTTTTTTGTTGTGGGGCTTTTATCGATTTTTTTGGAAACCTCAGCAATGGCTGTGATTTTTGGTTCGCGATTTTGCCATGTATGTTTTTTAGGTTTTTTTTGGTTTGTGACGAGTTTAGCGACTTTTGTCGGCCCAAATGACCTTTAAACATATTTAGCAACGTAGGGTTACTATTTTTTGGCGGCAAATACAAACGCTCTACGACTTAGGGTTTTGGGAGTTGGGGTATGAATTACCAAACGGTTTTTCCGATCAAAAAAATATTCATTTTTGGGAAAAATTATATAGAATAACAATTATTTAACGTCATTTAACCTTTTATTATGACATTGTTTTTGGGTTATATGTAATTAAAAAAAATATTATAGTTTCGACTGCAAAATTTTGCCCCAGGTTAAGATGGGTATAAGTTTTAAAACCCTTTTTTAGTTTAAAGGGTTTAAGTCTTAAACAAGAAAAGAATGGCTTTTGACCGGGTTTTTAAGATCGAGAGGTGCGCGCACGTCGCAATCTTAACAAGTATTATGGCTTTTTCTGACCCGGTTTTAAAGGTTTCGCCCCGGTTTCTGACCAGGTTAAAAAGCTGGGTTTAAAGTTTTTTCGACCCAGGTTAAGACTGAGACTGCGCAGATGCGCAGATTTTAAAACAAGTAGGTGTGGCTTTTTGCCCTATTTTAAAGATTGGGGACGTGGCCACACTCACAGATCTTAAAAAAAGCTAGGATGGCTTTCCTGCCCCGGGTTTAAAGATCGAGCTGGCAGCACTTCCAGATTTAAAACAAGTGTATGTTTTCCTGACCCAGGTTTTAAGATCTGTGACTGTGCGCACGTCTGATTTTAAAAAAGCTAATATGGTTTTTCTGCCCAGGTTTAAGATCTGCAACGGCGCAGACGTTGCTAGAAACAAGCAGTTGTGTTGCAACAAACAAGTGGGTGTGGCTTTCGCCGGGTTTTAAGATTGGGGACGTGCGCACAGTCGCAGATCTTAAATAAGCTAGGTAGGGCTTTTCGCCCCAGGTTTAAAAGGTTTTTCTACCCGGGTTTCGACCCAGAAAAACAAGCTATGTTAAGCTTTCTGACCCAGGTTAAGATCTAAACGTGCTCAGAAAGTCGCAATCTAAAAAAGCAGGGTGGCTTTTCGACCCTGGTTTAAATGGGACTTGCGCAGCACGTCGCAATTTAAAAAAGCTGTACTTTTTCCGACCCTGGTTTAAAGATTGAGACGGGCAGCACGTCGCAGATCAAAAAACAAGTAGGTTGGGTTTTTCCTGACCCTGGTTTGGAACTGAGACGTGCGCAGCACGTTGAGATTTTAAACAAGTAGGTATGGCTTTTCTGCCCAGGTTTAAGACTGAGACGCGCAGCACGTCGCAGATTTTAAACAAATGGTATGGTTTTTTGACCCGGTTAAAGACTGAGACTGCGAAACCAGCATGCTTTGGACTTTTGGTTGGGGAGTTCCCATGTAGAATTTATTTTTTCGTTCTGACGAGTTTAGCAACTTTTTTCTCCCCAAAAAACCTTTAAAATATTTAAGCTACGTAGGGATTTCTATATTTTGGTGGAAATGCGAACGATTACGATTCGATTTGGGGTTAGGGGTTAATTTTAATTTACGTTTTTCCCGATAACAAATATTCATATTGGTAATTACTAGAAATAATTTTTTTACACCCTCATTTTACACAATTTTTATGAATCATTTTACGTATAATTAAATAAAAAATCTTAAACCAGATTTAAAAAAGCTAGTGTGCTTTTTTGGGCCCTGGTTAAGATCTGGGGCGTGCGCAGTACGTCGCAGATCTTAAACAAGCTAGGTTTGGGTTTTGACCCCGGTTTAAGATCTGGAGTGCTGCGCACGGCTCAGACTTAACAAGCTAGATATGGCTTTTCTGCCCAGGTTTTAAGTCTCGACGTGCGCAGCACGTCGCAGATCTTAAACAAGTGGATTGGGTTTTCTGACCCAGGTTTACAAAAGGTTTTTACCCAGGGTTTTTGACCCCCGGTCAACAAGCTAGGTACGGGTTTCCCCGACCCTGGTTTAAGATTGGACGGCGCACACGTCGGAGATCTTTAAAAGTAGGGATGGCTTTCCTGACCCCCGTTTTGAACTGAGACTGCGCGCACGTCGCAGATCTTAAAAAAAGCTAGGTATGGGTTTTCTGACCCAGGTTTTAAAATTGGCAGTCCAGACCTCAACAAGCTAGGATGGGGTTTTTTTGAATCCGGTTTAAGATCTGGACGTGCGGCACGTCGCAGTCTTTAAACAAACAGTTGGTTTTTTTACCCAGGTTTTAAAATTGAGATTTTCGAATCGTCAGCAAGCTTTTTGGGTTTTGGGGTTCGGAGTTTCCTGTATGAAATTTTTCGGTTTTTCGTTTACGGTTAGCAAATTTTTTTCTTGCCAATAACCGTAAAAATATTTAGAGCTACGTATTATTCTATCTTTTGGCTGTGAAGTGCGAAGATTAGACTTTCGGTTTGGAGTTATGGTATGAATTTTAAATTTTCGGTTTTTTCCCCTCAACAAATATTATCATTTGGGGAAAATTTTATAAAAACAATTTTTACACCTTTAAACAATTACTCTGAGTCTTTAAAGTTTATTGTAAAAAAAAAAAATAAATATCTGGGTGCAAAATTCCTAAATTTTTTGGGTAATTTTGGGTTTTTGGCCTTTCGCTAAACAATTTCATACAATGAAAAATGCCTTAAAAAAGTTTGTCCGTTGATCGGATCTACGCAATGGCACAGTCCGTTTTTGTCCAAATGTCACCCTTCTGAGTATATAGTTTTTTTAGTTTTTAGAAAACATTGATTTGTGGCTTTATTTTTGCATTAATTTTACTTCCGCGTATACCACTGGATCCGCCCTCAAGAGCTGCATCTTTTACGTTCCATACCATTTTGTCCTTACGTTTATGCTTACTGGACAACACAGGACTGTGCCATTTTGTAGATCTCGGCAAACTGGACGGAAATTATTTACGGTATTTTTCTTTCTAGATCAATATTTTAGTCGGAAAATGGCAAAAACCAAATGAGGCCCACATTTTGAGGAATTTTGCAGCCAGAAACTATAATATTTTAAATTTACAATATATACGTGAAAACGATCTCAGTAATAATTGTGTATAATGACAGTATAAATAATAGTTATTCTGTATATTTTAGGTCCCCTTAGAGCTAGTGCACTAAGCTATAGGATAGGAAAGATCGCCACCCAGGGCAAACCCTGGGTATACAGGCAACCAATACCCACATCTGGTTAGTGTAACCAGGCTACACTTAGATCTGAAAGAAAAAGAAACACACGTCTGGCAACGCCGTGCCAATCCTGCCGAGGCCGGCTGTCCGCCAGCCGGCTCGGAGCTATCATTCTTAATTTTGCCTTCATCGAGTCAACACCTGCTGCGTCTCCTGTAACACGTGTTGTTTCTCTTCAGGCCATATGGTAAGCACCTGCTGTTTTTTCGTGTTTACGTGGGTGTGTGTGAAGTTTTTACCCATTCATGCTTCGTAATCCTTCTGTAGGGTTCACGGGCATGAGTGTAGTTTATTCTTCATCCCTGGCCGGGCCCAGCTGTGTCTTAAATATTTTATTCGGCTGGTGACTGTGTCTGTGGTGTTAAGCTACGCCCCAGGGGCGCGGCTTTCACCCTTTCTCCCCTGGGCATTATTTCTCCGCCAGGGCGTCCCTGGCCTGACACCTGGTCTGCCACGTGTAAGCTGAGATGGGCGGATGGTTACGTAGTTCTCCCCCCCACGCCCCCCC
>JACEEZ010026283.1:76081-130252 GCA_016584305.1 Chionoecetes opilio | reverse complement strand
ACGATGAAAGAAACCTTGTCCTGGCGACTTTAGTTTATCTACGGGGTAATGTAAGTATTAACGCCCTCACACGTCTGTACATGGAAAAGAAACCTTGTCCTGGCGACTTATGTTATCTATTGTAGTAATGTAAGTATTAACCCCCACACGTTGAATGGAAAAGAAACCTTTCCTGGCGATTAGTTTTATTACGGTAGAAATGTAAGATAAACGCCACCACACGTCTGTACATGGAAAAAACCTTGCCCTGGCGAATTTAGTGTGTTACGTAGAAAGTAGGTATTAACGCCACCCACGCTACAGGGAAAAAAACCCTTTTTCTGGCGACCATATGATCTACGGTAGTAATGTAAGTATTAACGCCACCACACGTCGTACATGGAAAAGAAACCTTGTCCCGGCGACTTTAGTGTTATCTACGGTAGTAATGTAATTTATTAACGCCACCACACGTCTGTACATGGAAAAGAAACCTTGTCCCGCGACTTTAGTGTTAGCCTATATACGGTAGCAATGTAAGTTTTAAACGCCACCACACGTCTGTACAGGGAAAAAAACCCTTTGTCCTGGCGACTTTAGTGTATCTATTGTAGTAATGTAAGTATTAACGCCACCACACGTCTGTACATGGAAAAGAAACCTTGTCCTGGCGACTTTGTGTTTCTACGGTAGTAATGTAAGTAGTAACGCCACCACCGTCTGTACTACATGGAAAAGAAACCTTGTCCTGGCGACCTTTCTGTTACCCTACGGTAGTATGTAAGTATTAATGCCACCACACTTCTGTACATAGAAAAGAAACCTTGTCCGGGGCGACCTATAGTGTTATCTACCGTAGCATGTAAGTTTTAAACGCCCCCACACGCCCTGTACAGGAAAGAAACCTTGTCCTAGCGACTTTAGTGTTATCTACGGTAGCAATGTAAGTATTAACGCCACCACACGTCTGTACATGGAAAATAAACCTTATCCTGGCGACTTTAGTGTTATCTACGGTAGTAATGTAAGTATTATTGCCACCACACTTCTGTACATGGAAAAGAAACCTTGTCCTGGCGACTTTAGTGTTATCTACAGTAGCAATGTAAGTATTACCGCCACCACACGTCTGTACATGGAAAAGAAACCTTATCCTGGCGACTTTAGTGTTATCTACGGTAGCAATATAAGTATTAACGCCACCACACGTCTGTAGGCTACATGGAAAAGAAAGCTTGTCCTGGCGACTTTAGTGTTATCTACGGTGGTAATGTAAGTATTAACTCCCCCACACGTCTGTACATGGAAAAGTAACCTTGTCCTGGCGACTTTAGTGTTATCTACGGTGGTAATGTAAGTATTAACGCCCCACACGTCTGTACATGGAAAAGAAACCTTGTCCTGGCGACTTTATTGTTATCTATGGTAGAAATGTAAGTATTAACGCCACCACACGTCTGTACATGGAAAAGAAAGCTTGTCCTGGCGACTTTAGTGTTATCTACGGTAGCAATGTAAGATTACGCCCCCACCACGCCCTGTACAGGGAAAAAGAAACCTTGTCCTGGCGACTTTAGTGTTATCTACGGTGGTAATGTAAGTATTAACGCCCTCACACGTCTGTACATGGAAAAGAAACCTTGTCCTGGCGACTTTAGTGTTATCTTTGGTAGTAATGTAAGTATTAACGCCACCACACGTCTGTACATGGAAAAGAAACCTTGTCCTGGCGACTTTAGTATTATCTACGGTAGTAATGTAAGTATTAACGCCACCACACGTCTGTACATGGAAAATTATAATTCCCAGATGCCGATGGAATCCCGCTTTCATGAGGAACACGATCTTTGGTTCCAAAGGGATATTGCATCCTAGTGGCTGGATGAATGGTGAATGCTTCGTGCAGACACTTCAGCATCTCCATGAGAAGTCTTGTTCTTCTGTAGAGAACAAGATTCTTCTGATCATGGACAATGCTGATGTCCCATGAACATTCAGCCTGTTGAGTTTGCGATAATGCAGGGTATCGTGATTGTTACCTTGCCCCGCATAAAAACAGACAACTCCAGCCATTGGATGTGAGTGCTTTGGTCCCTTTAAGACTTTCCGGGCGTGCCCTACTGAACGCCCCTGCGCTCATGCACCCTAACGAGCACATAACAGTCCACAAGTTGCCAGAGTTTGCTTCTGAGGCATGGACCAAAGCCACTACCCCCCCCAAACCCATTCTCAGTGGTTTCCGGGCGACTGGTATATGGCCACTCAATCGCAAATCTTCCCAGATGATGTGTTGTAGGGCGCATGTAACCGAGCGACCGGCACCACCAAATTTGTAGTGGAAGTTACTCCAACTTCTTCTGATGGAGGAAGTTCAGATGGAGAGGAGCGACTGGCTAAAGGGCCCCTACCTCAGAAGCTATCCCCCCTTTCCCCGCTGGTCTCCCAGGCTAGATGATGTGCCTGCCACCCCGGCCCCACACGACAGAGCCTGCCACCCGAGCACCAGCACGACAGAGCCTGCCACCCCGGGCCCCAGCACGACGAGCCTGCCACCCCGGGCCCCAGCACGACGACCCCTGCCACCCCGGGCCCCAGCACGACAAAGCCTCCCACCCCGAGCCCCAGCACGACAGAGCCTGCCACCCCGGGCCCAGCACGATGCCCCTGCACCCCGGGCCCGAGCACGACGCACCCTGCCAACCCCAGACACCCTTCTCAACAGACAGACTAACCCAGAGTGTGTCAGGCCCGTTCCCTAAGGCTAATCCTCGTCCTTATGGAAAGGGAGGGAAAAAGGGGTGCGGGCCTGCCTTTTTAACCGAGAATGAGGAGGCAATATCTGACCTGAGGTTGAAGGCAGAGAAGAGGCAGAAGCTGGAAGACAAAAAGAAGGCGCGGCTGAAAAGAAACTTTGGGAAAGAAGAAGGGTCCACAGCGGAAGAAGTCTGTGCCTGTCCCGGGGGAAGACACCACTGACGAGGAGGGGGTTGATGATGTCCGACTTCAGCTGGACGACTCCTCCGAGTACTCGGATGAGGTGGGCGACGAGGGCACCTGGACTGCACATCATAACCTTTTGCTGCGAAAACATCACAGGTGGGGACTTTTTTCTGGTTCAGCTGAAACTGGAGGAGGGAAGGGGTGTGGGCCCCATTAGTTTTGCATGTTTGCTCAGGTGTTGGCCATCATGGAGGATGGAAAATTAACCCTTTTTTTCCTCCGGGTGAAGTCCGCTAACACCCGAGGAACACGTTTCACCTTCCCTACCATCCTAGATGAAGCTTCTGTGATCCAGAACAGTGAAGGGTGTCCTGGTGACCTCCAAGGGCATCACCAAGAGGCAGGCTGACCTGGTGAAGGTGTTTCCCCCCGCTGCATGCCTTCATGATGCACTTCTGAATAGTGAGCATAAAAATACCTAGACCTATCTTTTAATAAATGCTATTTATATGACTTATCTTTCATTTCATCACCTAATAATAATGGTGGGTGTCTAGGCTTAGCATATATGTTGATTTCAGGCCAAAAAAAAAAAACAATAATGTTTGATGTAATATGAGTTTTTTAAAATATCATACGGTGCCCCCCCCTACCTGATCCGGTGTCCCCCCTCGTGGGGGGACACCGACGAGGTGCCAAAATTATAAAAAACCTTAAATGACCCTTTTTATCTGAGTTAAGTATTCATGAGGGTACCATAGGTGGGCCATATTGTGAAGTTTGTTTTGGGCACATGTGCACTCTCTCATGTAAAAAATGGATTTTTATGAATATTTTTCCACTAATAGTACGTGTCCCCCACACACCTATACTGTTTTACCTTATGGGAGCTGGTGGCCGCCGAGACAGAGAGGGTGTCTGGAGCTGTGGTTGCCTTGCGACTCTTGCAGAGTGGGCACGGAGAAAGAAAATAGACGTTTGTAGGCCTCATAGATTTCTCCAGGCATTGACTGTTCCTCGTCCAAGTTGTTTGAGGTGTTGAAGCAAGCAGGTTTGCGGCGGGTGATGCTGGGGCGCTGATGGCAATGTAACCCCGTCACGGAGAGATCATGGACTCCCGGTGGTCACGGCTACGCAAGATGGTAAGGCAGGGCTGTCTACCTCTGTTCTTAGGCGATTATGGTAAAGGGAACCGTAAGAAGCGGCTTCTTGCAGCTTCGTTTCTGTTATGGCAGCACTTTTAAGAACCGGCCTTACGGATTCCCCAGCTGGTCAAGCCCGTAAGAAGCCATAAGAAGCGAGAGCCAGGCCCCTTTACCACGGCTTCTTAGGCTTCTTTTGCCGTGACGTCAGAGATACAACAAATATGGCGGGGAGGGCGAGATTCTGAGACAGTTAGTATCGTCGTTAGAAATACTGTATTACAGATAACAGGACACAAGTAACCACATGATGTACATTCAGATTCGCATGCACTTACCTTGAGACAACAACAAAATTAACAAGGCTAATGACACGACAGGGACAACTTTAAACTGGTGAAAGAATGATCAGGGTCTTACAGGCTGACGATAGGGCCTACTGCGACGTAGTAGTTTTTGCTGAATTTCGCTGAAAATTATGGCACAAATTAGCCTGATTTGTACATTTAGTCCCACGGGCTTAACTTTGGACCACACTAATAAGCTAAATGAATGACATGGTGAAAGGAGAACGTGGTCTGGGAAATAACTTTCTGTAGTCTTTTAACCAAACACCAGACGTTGTTTTTCTAATTTGACTAAAGCATCAAAAGCAGACCGAAACGTTTTCGTTGATTCATTATGCTCCAATTTTGGTTCCTAGAGATCCCACCCCCCCTTGTTGAGGACGTGAAAATGTTGGAACTCTCGCCGACGGGGACGAGAGTACCATAAACCTTCACCATCCATCCGAATTCCACCCAAAACTTGCAAGATATCTTAGGTATGCATTACATTACTGTTGACGGACATGAACAATATTAATTTTGTAGGTAAGGTGCTGATAGGTTTTGTGGAAATGACTAGCATTGCGTTGAGGAAATCTTAAAGTAATCGTCCAGACCCAATTTTTTTTTGCCTAAATATTTTTGAATATTATTCAAAACACCTAATCCACCAAAATATTGATTACCAGGCCTTTTTTCCGTAAAAACACGACTTTTGTCAAAAGCGCGCGAAAAAATGTTTTTTCCCTCCAACAGGGCTACGCATGTTATTGATGACGTCACGAGAGGAATGCTCCAATGTAACAACACTGTCTGCCTCTAGGACCTGTCGGTGTTATGATGTGATGTATGATGTGTATGATGTATGATGTTATGATGTGAGATAAATGTTATGATGACGATTGTACTTCGGTGTCAGACAGTGAATCTGTCGCTGTGATAGATCTAAGTACGATGCTCAATCTGAGACCGAACTATATGACGCTGCTCGTTTAAAATGAGGAAAACGAACATCATTTTGATGGGACCCAACCCCATATGTTTGAGCCAGATTACGAGGTGGATGAACAGCTAGGTGTTTGCGGGCCTGCTGAGGTTCAACACTACTACAGACACAAACACTTCTACACACACACACAACCACTACTTCACACACCCCAAACACTACTACACACAAAACACACACACAAACACTACTACACCGCACAAACACTACTACACCACACACACAAACACTACTACACCACACAAACACTACTACACCCACACACACAAAAACTACTACACACCCACACAAACACTACTACATACACACAAATTCACTACTACACCCCACACAAACACTACTACACACACACACACCAAACACTACCACACACACCCACACACACACACCCCCACAAAAAACACTACTAACACACACCACACACACACATTAATATATTTTCCTCTCTGAAATACCACCCGCGGCACTAAAGGAGGACCTCGGGAGGCAAGTTGCCGCTGGTGGCCGCCGTTCGCCGCTCTAATGCCTACGTAGGCCCGCCGGTGGTGTTACTGGATATAGCATCACGTACTACTGATTTGTATGTGCCACTGAAGATGATACACAGTAGTTTTTATATTATGTACATCACACTACATGTCTTCAGTGGCACATACAAGTTTGTAGTGATGCTAAAATTCGTAATATATTGTGCCTGGGGACATTAGTGCAGTGGCGAGTGACTGGCGACTATAGTGTTATCTACGGTAGCCCTGTTGTCCCGGGGTAACCCCAGGGTCAAGGATTATTTTCCACGGAGATGAGCACCGAGGCCACGCGTATGCCCCATTACCTTTATTGTAATGCCCGTTATTCGGAAGAGATAGGATGGGAATTCTTATCATACAATTCCCGGGTTATGCCCCTAACAATTCAATCTTTTAGTTTCTCGTGTAATTTATCTTCCTTCTTTCATTCTCACTTCTATCTTCCTCCCTTCCTTTTAACCCCCCCCCCCCGACATTCCGGATACAGTCAACATTCGTGGGGCACTTATTTCGCGATCACGATAAAATAAAAAGGTTTTAAAACTTTTTATCCCCCCCTCACCTCCTATCAGATCAAGGAACACTCCTAGATTCTTATGTCCTTCAAAATAGTCACCATAGTGAAAGATCACGGTCATACCTGGATGGGGTTTGTTCAGTTATTCGCTAAATTGAAAGTCTACCAAAATTTCTATACAAACTTCCCCTACCACGTCCCTCCAAAGACGCGTTCGAAGGCTTGAACGAAAGAAAATAAAACTTTCCGGGATATTAATTAAACATTTAAATTCTTCTATATCAAAGTAACAGGACTGTATTATAGGCAGCCCTTTCATAGGTACACTTGTTTCATTATTTTAAATTAGTCATTCAGGGTTTATAAGCTCTTCAGGAGAGGCCAAATTCATAGAATCAGAACATTCCCTTTTTTTCCCCTAAACCCAACCCTTTGCCTTAGTCACCCCGAAGGGACGCCAGTCGTCTCTCCACTTCACCATAGGTAAGTCCTCAGTAACTCGCTCCTGTTTCCCCCCTTCCTTGTTATATTATATCTATCTATATTTCTATATATATATAGGTACAGTTGTTCAGTTTCACTAACGCCTAGGAGGCCTGCCCCATCCTTATAAATGTTATTAACGGAGTCGTCTCTATACTTCATTGTAGGCTTCGACGGGAGTCGTCTCTCCACTTCATTGTAGGCTTCGACGGGATCTCTCGCTCCTTCCTCTCCAGAAACCCGGCCACATGTACAGTAAATCCCCACACCAACTCATTACTCCCACATTTTCTCTCCTATATATATATTCCATGTATACCTATAGTGCTCAGTTGATACGGACATAGGTGGTAGTTCTAAGAATGATTCTGTGAGGGAGGTTATGCTCTAAAGAGCTTGCCCGTTTCCAAATTAGAGTTTATGTATGTGTCTAAGATCTAAAACAGAAATAATTTTTCATGGTGAATAAATAGGATGATGTTTCAAATATAGTTTTCTTGTACGTGTTTATTGCAAAAACCCCAGGTGCTATTCCGCGGGTTAGGATAATACTTCCCCACACTTCCAAAAGAGTCAGCCTTACTCGGTATAATTCCCGTATCACCACGACTACCAAGATAAATCTAATAATATATATATATCTATTCAAACATGCCCAGGAAGTAAAACATAGACCAAACTTGCCTGAGCTGGTGGAAAGCACTTCCCCTTTCCCCCTTAACTCATAACCTTTCCCCTTAACCCCTACCCCTACCCCTTTCCCTTAAGTTCATTCTCATTTTCAGTACTCCGCAGCGAGAAGTGTTCACACTATAATCAAATAGTGAAGTCATAAGACAAGTTTAAATTCTCAATTCAAGTTTAAATCAAGGAAAAATCCTAACCAAATTAATTTCATTCAAATAACATAGGCACCAGGTATATTCCCTTCATCATAGGAAAATCTTGGCAACACATTACCTCATATAACCCAAATCCCCTACAGGTTATTTTTATTAAGGCAGGTAAAGAGGTCAGAGGTCGAGGTCTCACAACTCGTGCTCGGCCCCGCGCCTTCCCCCACAGCCACCAAGATGGCCGACCCCAACAGATGGACTTTCGACAATAGTTACAATTCGGACGATGACGACGTAGTTATCATCGAAGACCACCACAATACCTAACGAGTGAGTACTATCATACACTCCCACAAACCCTTTTTAGCGGGTAGTTTAACCTTGTTCACCTTTAATTAAGGGTCTATTAGGGTTTATGTAAAGACGGTTTGGAGCTCAAAAATTTCAGGGTGTTTTGGTGGGTTTCTGTGGGAATTATAGTTTTTTTGTGGGATTTTGGTGACGGGTGGAAGGAAATTGTCCAAATTGCTTTGTGACGTTATTTTTTTTCTAATTTATTTTTAGTGCTATTATTTTACACTAGGACCAGAAGGGGTGTAGTCAGTTCGTACACAAGTTGTTTCGGTCAATTTTACGGTAGCGTTTACGCATTCCTCCCCCTTCCTCAAAGCAACACACACACACAACACACACATACACGGTACTCCTAGTATAGGGGAAGCACGCTCGGTTCCCCAACCGAGAAGTCCCGGGTTCAAATTCGGGCGGAGCGAAGACAGACGGGCGGTCCCTTCTTAAAACCCGACCCTGTCCACCAGCAGTGAATGGGGACCGGGTGTTAGCCGGGGTTTGGGACCCGCCTCCCGGGATGGTGGCTTCCCCCAACACTAACCACTAAGCACGAATGATAAAAATGTTGATATGGAACCGGACGGGGCCACACGAGCGTTGCTCAGGCCCTGTAAAATACAACTAGATGAAACACACACACCCCACACAACCCCACACACCACACACACACCCCAAAACCACAATTGGGGAAATTTTGGGTTTTTTTTACGATAAATTTCCCAGGGGGTTATAGGAGGAGAGTTTTCACGGTCGTTTCAGAGACACCAACTACTTTTTCTTGCCTACAATAGGTGCTAGTTTTTTTTTGCGCAAAAAAAAAAAAAAAAAAAAAATGTAATTTTGTGGTTAAGGTTAGGTTAGGTTTCTTTAAACCTGTTGGTTAGGGTTAGGTTTCAATTTTTTTTTTTTTTTTTTTTCATTTTTTTTTTTGGTTTGCGCAAAATAAAACTAGCAACCATTAGAACAAGGGACCTATTGTAGGCCAANACCCCCCAGGGGGGAGCGTACCCCTCAACATTCCGAGCGAACGGTTCGGCTCTGTAAGGGTCTCGCTCCAATTTCCATTTTTGTGGCTTCCTCATAAGCAGAGGAAGCATCATCTGCCGCAGCAAAAAATTTATGTAGCACCTATTTGATAGTCCATTGTCATCATAAATAAGACGGATGGGGCCCGAACCCACACCATAAGCCTTGAAAATATCATGTAATGCTCTGTATGACAAGGCCTGGGACACGTTGGACAGAAGCAAGGTGCCAACGTAGAAGTGCCCCGAGGGCCAGGCTCGTCTCTCAATCCCTGTCTGCGTCCCTTGATGCGGGGACCGCCAGACCGGGGAGCTGAGGAGGAAGGGGCGGCTGCCCGCTTCGTGCCACGTCGGGCCTGGAAAGGCGCCAGAGTGGCAATGTGAGAGGATTCAATGGGAGAAGTCGAGGACAAGCGGACGTCAGGGAGAGAGGCAGGCCGGGGTAAATCTTTAGTATTATACATAAACGTTATTACTTCACTTCCCCACGCCCCCACCCACCACGGAGCCCAACGAGGGGAAGCTGTCTGTTGGGGAAGGACCTCACCCAACAGCTCCAGGGGTAGCAGGGAAGTATACGCTTCGGTTGCCTAGTGTGTGGTGGCAGCCGCGGGACCGATGCGGTGCCCACCAGGCAGCCTCCGCTTGGCCCTAGCCAACGCATGACCAGCCCGATTGATCCAGCGGGGGGCCACTGCACCTCCCGTCTTACCCCAACCCCCCTACCAAAGAAGCGTGTTGCCCACCGAAGGGAACTACAACCCGCCCCGCGGTGGACTCAACTCCCAGATAGAGGGGCGCGCGGGGAATATACGGGATGCCACGCACGGCAAACACGTGGGGAGCGGAGCGTGAAGTATAAAAGGAAGAAGAAGCGTGAGACGGAAGAGAAGGGTCTCACCGGGCCTAGAATCGCCCTAAGAAAGGAGAGAAAGGGGGAGGAAGCATAAAGGCGACATCACTGGAAGGCTCCACCTCCCAGTGACGAAGGGGGAGCACTTGGTCCACGAGGCCGACGGCCACCGAACCCAACAATGGCAGGCAGGCCGCCAGAGTAGGTGGCGCCGTCGACCACGCTTCAAGCCCCGCCACCACGACAAGGTGACTCCCCACAGCGGGGGGTAGTAATGTAAGTATAAACGCCACCACACTTCTGTATATCGAAAAGAAACCTTGTCCTGGCGACTTTAGTGTTATCTACTATAGCAATGTAGGTATTAAAGCCATCACACGTCTGTACATCGAAAAGAAACCTTGTCCTGGCGACTTTAGTGTTATCTACGGTAGTAATGTAAGTATTAACGTCACCACACTTCTGTACATGGAAAAGAAACCTTGTCCTGGCGACTATAGTGTTATATACCGTAGCAATGTAAGTATTAACGCCACCACACGTCTGTACATGGAAAAGAAACCTTGTCCTGGCGACTTTAGTGTTATCAACGGTAGTAATGTAAGTATTTACGCCACCATACGTCTGTACATGGAAAAGAAACCTTGTCCTGGCGACTTTAGTGTTATCTACGGTAGTAATGTAAGTATTAACGCCACCACACGTCTGTACATGGAAAATAAACCTTGTCCTGGCGACTTTAGTTTTATCTACGGTAGTAATGTAAGTATTAACGCCACCACACGTTTTGTACATGGAAAAGAAACCTTGTCCTGGCGACTTTAGTGTTATCTATGGTAGTAATGTAAGTATTAACGCCACCACACGTCTGTACATGGAAAACAAACCTTGTCCTGGCGACTTTAGTGTTGTCTACGGTAGTATTGTAAGTATTAACGCCACCACACGTCTGTACATGGAAAAGAAACCTTGTCCTGGCGACTTTAGTTTTATCTACGGTGGTAATGTAAGTATTAACGCCCTCACACGTCTGTACGTGGAAAAGAAACCTTGTCCTGGCGACTTTAGTGTTATCTACGGTGGCAATGTAAGTATTAACGCCACCACACGTCTCTACATGGAAAAGTAACCTTGTCCTGGCGACTTTATTGTTATCTACGGTAGTAATGTAAGTATTAACGCCACCACACGTCTGTACATGGAAAAGAAACCTTGTCCTGGCGACTTTAGTGTTATCTATGGTAGTAATGTAAGTATTAACGCCACCACACGTCTGTACATGGAAAAGAAACCTTGTCCTGGCGACTTTAGTGTTGTCTACGGTAGTATTGTAAGTATTAACGCCACCACACGTCTGTACATGGAAAAGAAACCTTGTCCTGGCGAATTTAGTGTTATCTACGGTAGCAATGTAAAGGCGCTATTACACGGGCACTTTTCTGCTCAGTGAGCAGCTGCTCACTGAGCAGATTTCACTGAGCTGCTCAACGAAACTATTACACGGTGATCTGTGTTTTGATGAGCAAAATGCATACAGACCTGAGTGCGGTAATGATACAAATGATCATAGCGCTTCCTAGTAAGCGGTGCTTCTTGTAATGGAGATAGCTTTATTTTGCGCAGAAAAAAAAAAAAAAAAAAAAAAAAAAAAAAAAAAAGTATACTTTGTGGTTAAAGTTAGGTTAGGTTTCATTACAACCTATAAAGTTAGGTTAGGTTTCATTACAACCTATAAGGTTAGGTTAGGTTTCATTACAACCTATAAGGTTAGGTTAGGTTTCATTAAAACCTATAAGGTTAGGTTAGGTTTCATTACAACCTATAAGGTTAGGTTAGGTTTCATTACAACCTATAAGGTTAGGTTAGGTTTCATTACAACCTATAAGGTTAGGTTAGGTTTCATTACAACCTATAAGGTTAGGTTAGGTTTCATTACAACCTATAAGGTTAGGTTAGGTTTCATTACAACCTATAAGGTTAGGTTAGGTTTCATTAAAACCTATAAGGTTAGGTTAGGTTTCATTAAAACCTTTAAGGTTAGGTTAGGTTTCATTAAAACCTTTAAGGTTAGGTTAAGTTTCATTACAACCTTTAAGGTTAGGTTAGGTTTCATTATTACATTTTTTTTTTTTTTTTTTGGGGGGGGGGGGTTGCGCAAAATAAAACTCTCCATGAGAACAAGCACCTATTGTAGGCCAAGAAAAAATAGGGAAATACTTTGGAACTCATCCTTCCGGCTTTGACTGAAATGAACTACCGCACTGTATTGTATGCTTATTGTACTTCACATCTGTAAAGGTTCCAGCGTCCGCTCACCCTTTGGGTTTAAACCCCACACGGCCGCTATGAAATATTAGGTGCCTCAAAAAAATTCTAAGTTCCAGTTAGGTTAGGTTAGGTGGGTTAGGTATACCTTGTGGTTAAGGTTAGGTTAGGTTAGGTTAGGTATACTTTGTGGTTAAGGTTAGATATACTTTGGGGGTTAAGGTTAGGTTAGGTTAGGTATACTTTGGGGGTTAAGGTTAGGTTAGGTTAGGTATACTTTGTGGTTAAGGTTAGGTATACTTTGGGTTAAGGTTGGGTTAGGTTAGGTATACTTTGTGGTTAAGGTTGGTATCTTTTGTTAAGGTTAGGTAGGTTAGGTTTTACTTTGTGGTTAAGGTTAGGTTAGGTTAGGTATACTTTGTGGTTAAGGTTAGGTTAGGTTTAGGTTAGGTATACTTTGTGGTTTTAAGGGTTAGGTTAGGTATACTTTGTGGTTAAGGTTAGGTTAGGTATACTTTGTGGTTAAGGTTAGGTTAGGTATACTTTGTGGTTAAGGTTAGGTTAGGTTCGGTATACTTTGTGGTTAAGGTTAGATTAGGTTAGGTATAGTACTTTGTGGTTAAGGTTAGGTTAGGTTAGGTATACTTTGTGGTTAAGGTTAGGTTAGGTTATACTTTGTGGTTAAGGTTAGGTTAGGTTCGGTATACTTTGGGGTTTAAAGGGTTTTAGATTGGGTTTAGGTATAGTACTTTGGGGTTTAAAGGTTAGGTTAGGTTAGGTATACTTTGGGGTTTAAAGGGTTAGGTTAGGTTAGGTTAGGTATACTTTGTGGTTAAGGTTAGGTTAGGTTGGGTTAGGTGTACTTTCTGGTAAGGTTAGGTTAGGTTAGATTTTTATTATAGTGACTTTGATGATTTTTTTGGAGCCATAAATCACTTATATTGCTTCCCCCACCCAAAAAACCCCGTATTCCGCCAGTTCTCCAGCCTTGTTGGCTATAGGGGGAAAAAAAAAAAGATAGGGGTGAAGGACTTCTTCCAAAGTTTTACCAAAAATAGTTGGTGTCTCTGAAAACGACCGCGAAACTCTCGTCCATTATTACCAAAAGTTGTTTCGTAGTCTATATGAAACCATAGTCGTTTCGTACACTCAGCGCAGAGTTGAACTTGACTACTAGAGTTACGAAATGAAATTGTATTGTATTGTAGGATGTGCCTGAACTTAAGCGGCTATTACACGGGCACTATTCTGCTCAGTGAGCAGATTTCACTGAGCAGTTTTGAGGATTTTGCTCGATGAAAGCCTGTTTGGTTGAGCAAACAGAGAACTACTTCGAAGCTGTTTTTGCTCGTCATTTGAGTGAGCAAAAACGTTTTCTGTTATAAAGGACCGAAATTAGTGGATGACTATATTATTTTTGCAAGATCATTTTCTTCTAAAACTCAAAAAGACATCAACATACCTGCTGACTGGACAGACGAGATGGAAAGCTTACTGTTGACTTAGTTCAGGCCATCCTACAATAGGGGAAAAAAAATAGCCCTTTATTTGTTAAAAAAACATTAAAAAAGAAAACATGCACCCTCAATGCCTAAGAAGCCTGACCTAAGTCATTTATTTACGGTGATACACAGGCGACAGGTGTGTTGCGAGGCCGTACAGGTGTGTAGTGACAGGTGTGGTGTATATGGTAAAGCGAGAGAGGCTAAGAGTGTAGTGTTAGCACCCGAGTGTGTGTGTCCCGACCTAAAGAGCGAACGCGTATTCTCGTCCACTATAAAGGCGTCAGCCCCGTACCACCACGGCCAGGGTACGGCGCGGGCCACAGTGGTCCAGGAAGCTACTCACGGGGATTACAGGAAGTTTAAATGAATCAAAAGTCTTTGGCCTAATCAAAAAAAAACTTTCTTAATTGGTAATTGAATTGAAAGTAGTTAGTTTCGTACACTGATTTTGAGTATTTTCGTACATACCTTGGGGTCATTTCGTAACTCTAGTAGTCAAGTTCAACTCTGCGCTGAGTGTACGAAACGACTATGGTTTCATATAGACTACGAAACAACTTTTGGTAGTAATGGACGAGAGTTTTCGCGGTCGTTTTCAGAGACACCAACTATTTTTGGTAAACTTTGGAAGAAGTCCTTCACCCCTATCTTTTTTTTTTCCCCTATAGCCAACAAGCCTGGAGAAACTGGCGGGAATACGGGTTTTTGGGTGGGGGAAAACAAAAATAAGTGATTTAATGGCTCCCAAAAAAAATCATCAAGTCACTAAAGGGAAAATCTAACCTAACCTAACCTAACCTTAAACCAGAAAAATAACCCTAAACCCCAACCTAACCTAACCTTAACCACAAAGTATACCTAAACCTAAACCTAACCTTAAACCCCAAAGTATACCTAACCCAACCTTAACCACAAGTATACCTAACCTAACCTAACCTAACTTAACCACAAAGTATACCTAACCTTAACCACAAGGTATACCTAACCTAAACCTAACCTTAACCACAAAGTATACCTAACCTTAACCACAAAGTATACCCAACCTAACCTAACCTTAACCACAAAGTATACCTAAAACCCAACCTAACCTAACCTTAAAACCCCAAAGTAAAACCTAACCTAACCTAACCTTAACCACAAAGTATACCCTAAACCTAACCTAACCCTTTAAACCCCAAAGTATACCTAACCCTTTAAACCCCAAAGTATACCTAACCTTAACCACAAAGTATACCTAACCTAACCCCTTAACCACAAAAATATACCTAACCTAACCTAACTGGGCTTAGAATTTTTTGAGGCACCTAATATTTCATAGCGGCCGTGTGGGTTAACCAAGGCTGAGCGCACGCTGGAACTTTTACAGATGTGAAGTACAATAAGCATACAATACAGTGCGGTAGTTCATTTCAGTCAAAGCCGGAAGGATGAGTCCAAAGTATTTCCCTATTTTTTTCTTGGCCTACAATAGGTGCTTGTTTTTAATGGAGAGTTTTATTTTGCGCAACCCCCCCCCCCCCAAAAAAAAATGTAATAATGAAACCTAACCTAACCTTTAGTTTTAATGAAACTTAACCTAACCTTAAGATTTTAATGAAAAACCTAACCTAACCTTAAAGGTTTTTAATGAAACCTAAAACCCAACCTTTTAAAGGTTTTAATGAAACCTAACCTAACCTTATAGGTTTTAATGAAACCTAACCTAACCTTATAGGTTGTAATGAAACCTAAAACCTAACCTTAAGTTGTAATGAAACCTAACCTAACCTTATAGGTTGTAATGAAACCAACCTAAAACCTTATAGGTTGTAATGAAACCTAACCTAACCTTATAGGTTGTAATGAAACCTAACCTAACCTTATAGGTTGTAATGAAACCTAACCTAACCTTATAGGTTGTAATGAAACCTAACCTAACCTTATAGGTTGTAATGAAACCTAACCTAACCTTAAAGGTTGTAATGAAACCTAACCTAACCTTATAGGTTGTAATGAAACCTAACCTAACTTTAACCACAAAGTATACTTTTTTTTTTTTTTTTTTTTTTTTTTTTTTTTTTTTTTTCGCAAAATAAAACTATCTCCATTACAAGAAGCACCCCTTACTAGGAAGCGCTAAAGATCATTGTATCATTACCGCACTCAGGTCTGTATGCATTTTGCTCATCAAAACACAGATCACCGTGTAATAGTTTCGTTGAGCAGCTCAGTGAAATCTGCTCAGTGAGCAGCTGCTTACTGAGCAGAAAAGTGCCCGTGTAATAGCGCCTTTAGCCGGGGGTTTGTGACCCACCTCCCGTGGTGATGGTAAGCACTAAGTACTAAGGATGAATGCTAAAAAAAATTGATATGGCCATACAAGCGTTGCTCAGGCCCTGTAAAATACAACTAGGTGAATACAACTAGATGCATACACACAGAGGCCAGAGGGCCACTTCGCCCAAACACTAACGTAAACCGCAACTTCTGCAAGTTGCGGAAGTCCGAATTCGTTTGCGAATGTGCGGAAATGTAAATGTTTGCGGATCTGCATTTGCGGAAGCACTTCCGCAAACGCAAATATGTCCGCAAATTCTTAATTTTGAGCACAATTCCTGCGCGGCTACGCGCACCGTCCAAAGAACACTGCTTGCCCACCAGTGACTCTCCCTCTTTGATCAAATATATTCTTAGATGGCCACAGCAGTCCTGTACTCTGGGACTGAGAGTGCTGTGAAGTGTGGGGCAGGTGTCTTCAGCTTCTTTCCTGTGAATACAGGAGTGAGCCAAGGGTGCGTCCTTGCCCCATCACTTTTCAACACTTATATGGACTGGGTATTGGGCAAAGTTGTAGATCAAAGTAATTGTGGAGCATCCCTCGGCAACACCAAGATCACTGATCTTGTTTTTGCCGATGATGCAGAAATCTTTGCTGAGGCGCTAGAGGTCCTGGTGATGGCTCTCGAGGCGCTGCACGAGGAGGCAAAAGGCCAGATTGTCAGATGTCTTCTTCGGTGAAGAATGTCTTTGTCACGTAATTTGGTACCGTCAAACTGTTTTGAGCCGCGACGGATATCGTCGCACCGCGGTGGAGGTAAAGAAACGAAGACCAAGCACAGACCATGTCTTCACCATTCCCTTCGCGGGCGCTGATCTCCTCTGTACTTTTCATCCCATTATTGGATAAGATAAAGCCATTTTAGTGACTTTGTGTTACTTTTTACTTGTTTATCGACGAAATTATCCTTTGTGCGTAATAAAAAGAGTGGTTTGAAATCTCACCGGGAGACACGGGCGGGCTGGGCCGAGCGGTGCATTCGGCGTCTGGCAGGCGCGCTGGCAAATGCGGGGCGGAGCGGGGCGGGGCAGGGCACACTTGTTTTCGTACTTTCGTATTAATTCAGTCACGACTCACTTCCCTGGTTTTTGAGACACTAACTATTATTTCCCAACCAAGTTTCACTGATTTTTCTGAAGGAAATACATTGTTACACAGCACAGACGTGGCATAGTACCCCTTCCAGCATACCAACCTTACCGTGACGGGACTACATGAAGGGAAAAGACGCGGAAGGATTCAATGTTACCCTGGCTTCCCGTATAGCGCAGAGAACTCGTCGTGCGGTCCCGTCATGGGAAGGGAAAGGTGACATTTAACAATCTGACCCAAAGCCTTTGGGACAGTGGTTCCCAACTGGATTCGGCTCGTGGACCCCTAACGGTCTTCGGGCACTTTCCGTGGTCCCCGCCTCAATTTTGTCAAAAACGCGAATTTCAATTTCAATGCGAGACATCTGCGAAGTACAATTATATTTTATTTTTGACATGGTCACAGCGATCAAAACTGTATGTATCAAACAAGTCGTAATACAATGATTTAACTCAGACAATACAATGATGAAACTCAGACACACTCATTTACACAGACAGACACACACACACACACACACACACTCACTCACTCACTCACACACACTCACTCACTCACACTCGAAGACACACACTCACTCAGTCAGTCACTCACTCACTCACTCACGCGCGAATTTCAATTTCAATGCGAGACCTGCTCTTTGCAGTCCGCGACCAGTTTTAATATGTTTGGTTTTGGTCTCAGAACATGCGAGTCTCATATCACTACTCATTTCAAGTCGATTTCTCTTCTTTGGCTTCAGATCGAACATCACTGAAAACCCTGCTTCACACAAGTACGTCGTAGGAAACGGGAGAAACATCTGCGCTGCCTTGTTGCAAAGACGTGGATAGGTGTCCTGCTGTTGTAGCCAAAATTCGCTGAGGCTTAGCTTTCGGAATTCTGCCTTGGCCACTGCTGATTCTCGGAGCATGAGCAGCTCCTCTGCCTCCTCCATTTCGTCGTCCACGACCGCTCCGAATGGGTCTTTGTACCATGGGTAGTAGGCCGGTTCGACGCCGTCGAAGTAAGCCTTGAACTCACTCGTGAGCCTTTCGAGATGCGCAGCGATGGACTCCTTCAAATCATCAGGGAGGTCAAGTTTGTTGCTGTTGCTGCTTTCCATTGCTGGATGCCTTCCTCCTGTCGAGGAGGAAGGCATCCAGCAATGGAAAGGCAGCGACGTTCCCTCGGTGCAGTCTCCGAATCCAGAGGGCAATTCGAGCCCCCAATCCGGCGAGTTTGTCCTTCACGTCCGATACAGACGCCTCACGGCTCTGGAGAGTGACATTTACCTCGTTCAAGGTGCCGAAAATGTCTGCCAAGTACGCCAGCTTCATCAGAAACTCCGGGTTTTTGTAGTTTTCGTGGCGATGATCTCCTCTGGTTTCCATCTCGCGAAGGAAGATCTCCACTTCCGTGTGCATTTCAAAGACCCTGGCCAGGCACTTTCCCCGCGAGAGCCAGCGAACCTGAGTGTGGTAGAGGAGGCTCGTATGGGTCGAGCCCATTTCCTGTGCCATCAGATCGAAGAGCCGGTGGTTCTTGGCGCGCCCTCGGATGAAGTTGATGGAGCTGATCACGGAGTCGAGCACAGACATCAACTCAGGAGGCATCGTCTTCGAAGCGAGAGCGTATCGGTGAAGAGAGCAGTGCGAATTGGAGATGTGAGGCCACTTACTCTTCACGCGGGTCACGAATCCTGTCCGAACACCGATCATGGCTGGCGCTCCATCAGTGCAAATGTGCTGGAACTGCATCCACGACAGCCCATTCTTCTCGAAAAAGTAATCAACAAGCTTCTTGACCTCCTCCGCCGTCGTTGTGGTAGTCAGGAGCTCGCAGAAAAGGAACTCCTCCTTCACCTTCTTCTCCTTTTCGTAGCGGACAAAGGCGATCAGCTGACTTTGGTTCGCTATGTCGGTAGACTCGTCGAGTTGAAGACTTGCCCGAAATGCACTGGCCCGATCTCTTGGCACACTTGGTTGCACACGTCGGCCGCCATGTCGTCAATCCTCCGCCGTACGGTGTTGTTGGAGAGTGAGATCTTTGAGATCTCCCGCTTGGCCTTGTCTCCGAGAACATTGCGAACCATGATCTCCGCGCATGGCTTGATGAGCTCTTCGCCGATCGTATGCGCCTTCTTCCTCTCCGCGATCTTCAGGGCAACTTCGAAGCTGGCTTGAACCATAGGCTTGGATTCGGGTTGGAATCCGTAAGTAGGCAGAGTACCTTGCTTATCAAAGCGTTTCCTCTTGGCTTCAAGGTCTTCCTCGGTCAGCTCAATATTCGGGTGTAGATTGCTCTGGTGGTGCGACAACTTCGCCGGTTTTAGGGAGCAGTTGGCCAACACAGTGGAGCAGTGGATGCATTGAGCCGCGTCCAGTCCGTCCCGCGAGAACTTGGTGAAGCCATACTGCTGGTAGGTTTCGTTCCACTTCCTCTTCTTGGACGTTGAAGCCATCTGCGAAGTACAATTATATTTATTTTTGACATGGTCACAGCGATCAAAACTGTATGTATCAAACAAGTCGTAATACATGATTTAACTCAGACAATACAATGATGAAACTCAGACACACTCATTCACACAGACCAGACACACACACACACACACACACTCACTCACTCACACTCGAAGACACACACTCACTCAGTCAGTCACTCACTCACACACACACACACACACACACACACACACACACACACACACACACACACACACACACACACTCACTCACTCACTCTCAGACACACATTCACACAGACAGACACACAACGGACCTGCACAGAGGACAGTGGAGAGGTTACTGAGAGCGGCAGTGCGAGAGGAAGCCTAGCTGGCTTGGCGGGCTCGCTTGAAAGTATCCTATCAGAAGCGTTCCCTCGAGAGTGACGTCATTTCTTTCTCTATCTCTCACACTTATTTTGATAAATAAGTCTTATTGGAAGAAGGTCTCTTTTCTGAGAAGGTGAAAAAGGCTGTTATTTATTTTAAAAAAGACTCTGAGTTATAAATATATGCAGAACTCTTGTTTTTTTTTATATTTCATGTTTTGGAAACGGACGAATGAGAGACGTTCCCGCGAATGACGTCATTGCCTTCCTAGTTGTTTAAAAAATACACGAAGGACATTCTTTATAAGACAATTTTTGCATGTAATAAGGTCGAAAAGAATTATGCTATGTGATTTTAAAAGATTTTTCTTATAAATCTTGCTCGTAAACTAATTCATTTATGTTCGTTGTTAATAACTCGTTCAAAAAATGTTTTTAAATAGTCACTCAAGAAAAGTCTTGGTAAGCTATTAAAGAAAACGAAGGCAAGCGAGTTACTAGGTGATACTTGATTATTTTGAAAAAGAAATAGAGAAAAAAAAAATGATCATTACACGTGGACCCCCGGCCAGGCCTTCGTGGACCCTCAAGGGGTCCACTGGACCACTGTTGGGAACCACTGCTTTGGGACTTGAGGTCTCCTGGCTCAAGACCAAGGTCCAGGTGTTTGGAGACTGACTAGATGAAACAGTACAGTCTGTTCATGCGTGCGGCGGGGACATTGAGATCTTGGAAAGTTTTACATACCTTGGTAGCGCAGTCCATAATGACGGCGGGTCACGTCAAGAAGTCTTACGACGGATTGGCATAGCCCCGGTGTTATTTTACGGAACTCACTCAGCAGAGTATTTGGCGTTGTCGGTACCTGTGCAGGAGGCAAAGATCCGATCTTCAGTCACTTGTGATCCCTGTCCTTACTCTATGGGATGTGAGACATGGACCTAAAATAAGCGACGTGAAAGAAGACGATCAATGCCTTTGGTAAATAACTTAATAAGTGGTCTTCGCAGAATCATGGGGTATCGCTGGGATGATACGTGTCGAAATCAGCGATTGCACCGTGAGGACTGAATCGAGGCTTATTACCTGCATAGTCCTGTCAGCGCCAACTTCAATCTTATGGCAGGTGGCACGCTAACCCTGAAATAACCGATCCTTCCCATTGGGTTTTAGTCTGTAAGAGCATCCGACGTGGAGGAGGCCAAGGGGGCTCCCACAAGACTCGCGTGGCTAGGGGCAAGTTGATGTTTTCCTGTCGAGAGTTGCTTGTATGGGGGGAGCCCTTTTTTTTTTTTTTTTTTTTACATAATCAAGGACTGGCCAGTAGCACAAAAAAATGGGTAACACAAAGCCCGCTTAGTTGGCCAGTTCCTAAAAGAAGACGTAAGAGAATCATATAAAAAGAGGGGTGGCCAATTTAGTTCGGGAGGTTTCTTGTTTACTCTTTCTTCTTTTGAAAAGATTTAAGTCTAGGAAAGTGGGAAAAATAGAAAACAGGAAGAGAGTTCCAGAGTTTACTCATGAAAGGGATGAAGAGGAAGATACTGGATCAAACTCTTGCTTTAGGAAGATGGACATAATAGGGATGAGAATACACAGCCTGCCTGGGGACTCGCGCGTGGTGACCCCCGGGAGTGTCGTCGTAGGTTGGGCGAGGCAACGCGCCCCCCGGCGTATGCCCCCAATGATTGATTGACAGCCAATCCCCCACCAAGGTGAGACTTATTGATTTTTAATTGAGATCTACTTATTATATTAATCATTATATTACCACTCTTGCGTGTCATGCTGATAATTATTGTCATATTTACGATTAGGGCAATAATATTTTAAAAAACAAATATAAGAGGGCCGTTTTATTTCTAAGTAGCAGTCACAATTGTTTTTGCTGACATCCAATTACTTTTTTTTTAATATTGTATTTAAATATATATATTACCATGTATCTATTACTGCCGAGACTTTTGAGGAGCCCAGGAGCCACACCTAAGAGGGCACCAACTCTATCCGCCTCTCCAACATGAAGGGGAAAAGCCTTGAGAGTTGGTGTTCAGAGAACAGAGGGGCAAGGTGGCTGAGCAGCCATGGGTTCCCTCCTCTCCCGGGCCGCCTGGGTAGCTGTGTTTGTTAAGGAAGCCATACATTCCATAGCATTCCCAGCCCTGCAGCCGTGGAGGAGACTGTTCTCCCCAGGGGCGGACATCATCAAGGCCAGACAGCGAGTCTGACCTCCAATAATTATGAGAATTGGTCTTCATGAAGGGGAACATGGACCTGCTCAGCTGGAGCCTATCACCAAGGTCTTACTGAATGAGGAGTATGAGGTTATGTCCTGATGGCATTCAATGAAATATAAATTTGGCGTGTAGTGTACTCCTATACTTACTATTACCCCTTAGTGGTGCACTTAAGTTGATATATTGAGTGAGTGTCCACAATGAGGGGAAGGTAAAATGTTAGCTAACAACATCTGTGGGCGCTGTGGGGGTAGTATGAACAAAATTGCTAATATAATATGTATATATATATATATATATATATATATATATATATATAGTTAATATATAGATATATAAATATATTGCAATAAGTGATTTATTGATTAATAAAAATTTACTACCACAAAGTGCTCTAGTTTTTGCAATATATGCAGAGAAAATCACCTATTGGGTTGTGGTTTTGCGGACTTGCGGTTGCGGAAGTGTGAAATTCAAGACATTGTGCGGAATGGGACTTGCGGTTGCGGGAACGTAAGGATTGGGTTTGCGGATTTGCGTTTTGGCGTGCCCAACCCTGCCACACACACACACATACACAGTATATTTCCGTGGTGTAGGTGAAGCACGCCGGTTCACAACCGAGAAGTCCCTGTTCGATCCCTGGGCGGAGCGGAAACAGATGGGTTGTTCCTTAAAACAACCCGAGCCCCTGTCCACCCGCAGTTGACTGGTACCGGTGTCAGCCGGGGGTTTGTGGACCTGCTTCTCCCGGGGTGTTGCTTCCCCCAACAGCTAACCCTAGCAGGAATGATAAATAATTGTGATATTGGCGACGGGGCCACCAGCAATTGCTCAGGCCCTGTAAAATACAACTAGATGATGACAACTAGATGAATACCACACACACAACACACACACATACCACCACATACACCCACACCCACATCCACACACAGATAGATAGATAGATAGATATTATTGACCACAGAGCTTTATACATAAATGACATACACTACATTAATGAATAGACAAAACATTTAAATGTCCAAAAAATAAACATTCCCAAATTTTGGAGTAACAAACTGTATCCACAAAAAATAATTACTAAAACTACCACTACTCTACGATAAACTACTAGAACCATAAAACTCAACAAGCAGCCAGCTTGATCTACGTCCCTATGAAAGACAAAAAATAAATAACTATTACGGGCAGAGAATATGCATTTATAAGTATAACTATTTAAACTTCATGAATATTTTGCATGTTATTACATCACTGAATTAGAGAATACGTCATGAACAGTATTAAATTATCTGTAAAGTTTTATAATGTGTTGGTGTTCGGGGCACACCTCTCCACATGTTGTTCTGTTTGTATGTCCCACATAAACCCAGGCGCCCTCGAGAGTAAGGCGACCACGTCGCGCCCTGTTCCAGCGTCCCGTTTCCACTACTTAAACTATGACCACAGACTCGAAACGTGTACCGACATCCTATTAGGTCGTTAAATTACATGTTTTCTTTTCATAAATGTCATGTACTTTAAATCAGGTTACTTGTTTTTATATAAATTGGCTCTTGTTGCCGTCGAGTTAGCAATTGGTATTTATGTACATATACAACAAAAAGGACTGTAGGGACATTTATGGTGTCATGTGGCCACAAGTTTTCCAACCGGGGTATTTAAATACATAACATACTTTAAGAGCGAAAGACAAAGGGTCAATCGTTCATGTTACGTCTCTCTGACCCTACTATGATAAAAATTGTGTTGTTTGGTGTCCTTAGAAGTCAGGCAGCGAGGGGTATCCTAACTCAGCAATAACATACATTATTGGTAGTGGCTCCTTACCCTAACAACTCCTCATGGCCCAATTTGTACAACTAATGATAGGTTTCAACGTCAGCGCCTTACCCAAGACTCACAGCCATACCGCAAAGACGACATAAGGGCAGCATCGAACAAACGTACGTTTTACATAAAAGGAATGGTCATTGTTTTTTCGAATAAATTAGACAAATTTTAAAGACATGGCATAACTTGTTTTTGTGCATGTATTTTCACAGCAATGACCCCGCACCGTCACACGTGAATGGAGTCCCCCAGATCGTGATTCTCAAACTGTGCGCCGCGCGCACTGTTGCGCCCGTGGGGAATCCCTATATGGTGCGCCGCGTAAATTTATTCATAGATATGGGAATTTTGCGCTTTGATGTCGCAGTTTTTTGTTTTTTTATATTGAAATGGAATCGTACTAATGAATGAGTTTTAATATGTAACTAGGCAGTAGCTGCAAGGTCCTTTAATACTATTTAAGTACTTTGGGTAGATGGATAAAAGTAAGAAATAGAGAGTAAATAAATTACGTTATTCTGCTTAGAAAAAAATACTTCCGCTTCACCACAATACGTGGTTGAACGAGTACTGTACACGTACTGTACCAGTCTGAGCCGCACCTGCTGGTGTTACTGAGTTACCAATTAACTAGTTTTAATCACGCGTTCATGTGATTGTTTTAAGCGACATATAAAAGGAAAAAGATGATGAATAGAAACTGATGCATATCCTAGCCTTTATCAATTTTGACTGTTTGCGTGATTTACTGAATCCCGATTCGATAAATCACATGTATAATTTGCAACATCACGTAGGCAGGCGTTGGTTAGGCAACTCCCTGGTCAGTGTATGCCGTGCCTAGTAAGTATCGCGTGTTGTGTGTTAATGGAGGTTGAAGCTTACAAAATGGATAAGTACTCTTCTTAAAAAGCGAAAGTGTACTGAAGCAATAGCGGTGAAGTCGCAGTTTGCATCAATGATCAAAACGTAAATGTGTCCCGACGGAACCGAGGCGAAGTAACAGTAATAACTGTTGAAAGTGAGTCCTCTCGTCCAGACCCTGGTGTGGAAATGAAGAAAGTGAAGTGACAGTTGAAAATGAGCATGTCGACAGGTCCGTGCTGGCAAAGTGAAGTGACAGTTGAAAGTGACCGTAGATCGTTCGTGGCGGTCCGAGCGGCAAAGAGAAGTGACGAGATGAAGTGAGTTGTTGTCATCCAGGTATGAGCGTTGGTCAAAACGAACGACACGTGCCAGCAAAAGTAAGTAATTTCGCCTGTAGAACGACAGTTTCTTGGACTTGGGTTCACTTTCTGTGATATGAAATGGTCCAAAGCCAAAGGTGTTGTTTGCGGCATTGAGCTATCAATGAAATCTCATGCGCCTAGGAAAATGAAGAGACATTTAACAACAAAACATAGTCACCTTCTCGCAGAAGCCTATGATTACTTTAAAAGACTCTTGAAAGATAACAAACAACAAAGGGCTTGGGTTTAGAAAAAGTGAAGGTGGCAGAAAGGCACAGAAGCAAGCTTAATTTAGTGGCAGAGCATACAGCAAACAAATGAAACCCATCAATTGCGTCATACTTACTTCCAGCTTGCGTTTGCTGTGGTGAAACATTGTTTGGGGATGAGGCTGAAAAAGGAGTTGAAAAAATTCCCCTCGCAGAACGACACGATTGGTAGACGAATCAAGGACATGTCGTCCTGCTTGGAAAAAAGTGTTTGTGAAACTCGTGAAGTAAAATGTATTCTTTTACAAGCGGATGAATCAACAACATTGGAGGAAAACCTCAGTTACTAGTGTTCATCCGTTATGTTGCTGAGAACAAATAACTGAACTTTCTTATGCTGCAAAGAAACTGGTGCAAACCACAGGGACAGGAGAGGATTTTCTACAGTGACAGAATACTTGAAAGAAAGGACCTTGTCATGGAAATTATGTGTAGGAAATTTTGCACAGATGGACTGGTCCATCCATGTGGGGATCGGTAAAAAGGTTTTGTGTCCTTAGTCAGAAGGAGAACCAGATTGATTACTACCCATTGTTTCTTGCATCGTGCAGCGCTTGTTGCTACAACACTCGGCAAAAATTAAAGTTTGTTTCTTGTGATGTTGTGAAATGGTAATTTCTAAAACAACCAAGCAGTCAAGACCTACTTTCCATGGGGCGTTGTAAGAAACGGATCTCCTCAGCGAATGTCCTCTCCTCCACCAGAAGTCCGGTGTTATCAAGAGGCAAAGTGTATCCCTGGTGCATGAACTGAGAGAGGAAATGCTCCTTTTCGTTACCCGTGAGGAGAAAACTGAATTATGCGAAATACTTGCTGATGAAATGTGGAGTGCAAATTATGCTACTTGGCAGACATTGGTTTGAACATCTGAAGAAGGTTAACGCAAGGTGTGCCAAGGAAAGAAATGAAATATGGTAACATTTTCTGACTAAAATAAGCCTTGGTAGAAAAAATTAGGCTCTGGAATGAAGGGTGAGTGAAGCAAGATTGACATGTTTCAAAATACTGCTGAAGCTAATATACAGACATTGTTCCACTCATTAATCAGCAAGCACCTCTTGAAAGCCTAGGAAGGACATAGAAAATATTCCCCAAATTAACTGTTGAGACATACGGGGGTGAGAGGAATGGGTGACAGTACATTGTCCACGACCTTCCAAGATCTTATATTTTTCTTGTTCTTGTGTTGACGCTCCACCACCACCACCAACACTACTACTATTATAATACTGAGAAATCATATAATAACATAATAATAATAATATAATAATGCTAATTATATGTGCTACTACGTACTACTACTACTACTAATAATAATAATAGATAATGATATCATAATCATAATAATATAATAATATAAACTGATATACTACTGATACTGCAACTACTACTACTAACCGTAAGATATAACATTTTAGTCGTCAGCTTGCAATAATGTCGCCATCCGCCATATTACGATTATAGCATCACTACTGAAATTTGTATGTGCCACGAAGATGATCACAGTAGTTATTATCATGACTGTATAATCTAACCTGTTTTTTTCAGTGTTGTTTTAATGCCTTTGTATCTGCAGTATATACGGTTCCAATTTTCGCTACTCGTTTTTTTTTTTCGCTCGACGACGACGGCGAGGGACACTCAGTACATAAACCTAATTGGCACTCTATTGTTGTTCGCCACTCTGGAGAATATTTTTGTACGTTGGCTCATTTAATAAGCATACTGATGACACAGATGAAGACACAAAATGACACAACTCCCTCAGATAGCCTCTCTAACTTTCCTTAACTCATGGATGTAAGAAAATGAAGAGTTTAACCACCAGACATCTGTACATCGAAAAAAACGTTGTCCTGCGACTTTGTGTTATCTACGTACTGCTAACCACTACACATATTACCCCAGCCACTACTACCACTGCTACTAGTGGTACCCTATTACTATTGCTACTACTACTGCTACTACTACTACTTTCTACTAGTCCTTTCTTTAACCCCACCACTTTCCACTACTACTAAAACTAATAATCATAATAATATTACACAACTTGTATCCTCCCTACCACTACGACCACTACTACTACTCGCTACTACTATTGCTTCTACTACCACGCTACTACTTACCTACTACTACTACTACTACTAACTACTACTACTACTACTCTACTACTACTCGCTACTACTACTACTACTGCAACAACTACCTCGCCATCAACATTTAATTATTACTGTGCTTCTCTAATAAACGATGTTTTTTTTCACTTTGGGAGGATGAATAATCCATTTTAGAAGAAAACTGATGCTACAGTTTAGAAAGGGAATACAACCTATGACTGCCTCTAGTATATCTTCTTTTTCTTTTATCTTTTAAAGATTTTTTTTGTCAAGCTAATGTTTCCAGTCCCTCTCTATCGCACTCGAAGCTTATTCATCATGTCTCAACTTTTTCCACCAAATACGAGTTTTTGTGTTCATAGATTAGGCACAATTTCGCGTCTCTTGTTCTCTCCTACATTTGTTTCATATTCCCTTTGTGCATATATTCCTTATCTCATCGCGTTATTTCATTGTTGTTCATTTTACGGCTTTGTTGTTTATTTTATACTTTTTTTTTTTTTTAACTCGATGCACTCTCCGTAAAGTGTGTTAAGTTTTTTGGCTGTTCGCTATATCTATGCTTCCTCCTCCGTGCCTCGTATAGATCAGGTTTTTCCTTATAGAGGTTAGATCACTTCTAACCCATGCTCCGCCACTGGATCGTGAACGTCAAAGGGTCCTTTAGACAGGGGGGGGGGGGGGGAGGGGTTGGCTGGGGTCACGGGGTCAGTTATCGCCTGAACAACTGAGAACTGTCACTCAGGGGCTCTGTCGCCATAGTCATAGTTATCGTTGCCACGCTTTAAACCATGCTCTCTCTCTTTCTCTCTCTCTCAACACACACACACATACACACACACACCACCACACACACACACACACACACACAAACCAACACCCACACACACACACACACACAAATACAAACACACACTTATATGGTTACCATCGATACTTGTATATATTCAATTATCCATATCATTGTTGCATTACTGTAATTATTACATGAGTGTAAGAGAGAGAGAGTTACCAAAAAAACTTTTTCTACTTAATATAATTAGATATCCTGTTGTGGAAATGCAGGCAGGTCTAAAGTCCTGAGCAGGTGGGCCTGGCCGTAGTAATCCGGCTGTGATAGCCCAGGGACAGCATCCTACTCCTTATTCTCTAAACCTCGGGAGTCCCTTTTCCTTATATCCCCCCCCTTTCTCTCTCTCTCGTCTCTCTCTCTCTCTCTCTCGGCTCTCTTCCACTCTCTCCTCTCTCTCGCTATCATCTCTCGATTCTCTCTCTCTCTCTCTCTCTCTCTCTCGTCTCTCCTCTCTCGTCCATCTCCTCTTCCTCTCCCAAGTTCGTCTCTTCTCTCCGTCTCTCTCCTCTCCCTCTCTCCTCTCTCTCTCTCTCTCTCTCTCTTCATTCCCCCCCACACCATCACACCACCCCACACCCACACACACAACAACAACTCACACCCAACAAGCTCACACACACCAAACACACACAAGCACACACACACACCAAACTCATACACACAAACACACAAACTCACACAAACATACGACACACACACCACAACACACACTGCCACACCACACACACACACACACAACCACACACACACACACACACCACCAAACACACACAACCACACACACAAACACACACACACACACACACACACACCCAAACATCACCCACACTAGCTCTCTCTCTCTCTTCCTCACCACACACCACACACACACACAACACACACACACACACACTATACCCACACACACAACACTCACACCCAGCTCACACCACACACAAACACAACAACACACACACACACACACACACACACACACACCTATCGACACATCAACCACTCACTACACAAACATAAACAAAAAATAGAGTTTAAGTTTTAAAGGAAATAATAATAAATGTTGTTGAAAAATAATGTTAAAAGAAATATTAAGAAACATTGCTTTGTTTAGTCAACCATTAAGTTCCATATAGGTTGATTTATCTTTAGCAAATTATTGCATGTGGAAAAAAAGCAAAGTAACCAATCACCAAATCGCAACTCTGCGGACGTCACTTGAGTCCCCCAGGGGGCGGATGCTGGACTACCCTTCTCCATGGCAAAACCTGGTATAAGATCATTGAGGCGGCGTAAAAAAAATCCAACTCTGTACATTTTAGAATGGAAATGGTGCGTTTCCAGTGTTAGTTATAACATTTTCCGGTGAAGCCTCACCAGCAGCTTTTTTTTTTGCCTTTTTAACGTATTTTATTCTATGCATGCAATGTGTGTAAGTGAAGGAAGAGTTTAGAAGGTCCCGGCCACAGTTCTTTTCTACCCGACGCGCGCGCCCCGGCACACACCGCCGCCCAGCCTAAGAGTACCTTGTTCCATGTATACCTCTGTGTAGTACTGCAGATACACAGCTGTTACGTGGGCCGTCGCAGCAGGTAGTCTGGGTAGTAATTACTCTGCCGTGCTCACTTCGTAAACGTGTTCTCATTAGGGTCGAAGACGACTAGCCTCTCGCGGTGGTTTCCCATGCAAGCAAGAATTTCTAACACAGTATGATTCTTCGCCGACAAATAAATCAGGACCGAACGCACTCTCAACAGGTGTTGGTAACTGTGGGGAAGGCACAGACTGTCAGGGCCATGCGCTGCCAGGTGAGGGAAGCGGCGACCTTCGAGCTAAGGAAAAGAGGCTAGACCAGGGAAGTGAGATGGTTGAACGTGCCCCGCCTCTACCGTACGCTGATGCAACGCTCCCACCGCGCACGCCTACCTCTCCACCTCTGCGCCCACGGTTTTAACACGTTGCTATGGATGGAATGAGTGGGCCTTAATGCCCATCTGATGGTGAACCGCGTCGAGCCAGGCACCATTCCAGGAGACTTTATCCAGAGCCTCGCTATGAATGGTCTTCCCGAAATGTGCAGCTGCAGACCCAACAATGTTGCGAATGTGACGCTGCGTCGACAAAATAGTTAAGGGCACTCAACAGCGGGGAGAGCTCGGGGACCCGTATCCAGATGTCCCCCTTTCACCAGGCCACCCCGAACCGCGGACACGGCCGTCCCTTGCGGCAGCCATGACAAATAATTACCAGCCCATGTCATCGTCAGTGACCCTGCCCCTGAGGAGGAAGCCGATGATGAAGCGTCAAAAACACGACAAATCTTCCCTTCCCGTTGGAACGTTGGGACAAAACGTCAGGCACGTTGTCTGGTGCTGTCACCCAGCCAGACCAGCCAATCAGCATGAACCGCCGAACTACGACAGCCAGCCAGCAGACAGTCAGGCCCGCCAGCCGGGTCCACAAAGTCAGCTAAGCAAGCCCACGTACAGTTCTGACAGGCTGTCGACGCTCACCAACAGATTTAGGATTACCTAACGAAAACCACCCCAAAAAGCGGCCCGAGACCATGGATGGGGTCGCCATTGCTTGTAAAGGGGATCTCAGGTTGCACAGTGGAGGACAACTTCTGTCCGAGACACTCGCGCATTGAGACTGACACGATGACGGACCCCCCAATCACCGTCGCCTCTTACTCCCCCCACCAGACGCCCCTCCTTCTCACCTGATCTTACTTCGACTTACACCGGCGCACGCACCCAGTGTTCATTGCTGGGGGACTAAGCCAGACACCCAACATTAGGCATAGGTCTACCCCATAGGGTAGGCCGGGGCCCTTTACAGCATACTTTCGAACACGCCACACAGTCGAGAACCATCATTGGCCCACATTTTTCTACCTAATACGGGACTCTCTCTGCACCGTACTCCCGCTGCATGGTTCTTACTAAATGCAGCTAATTTTCCCTCTTCATTTCTCTCACCTCAGGACCCCCTTGAGTACCACGTGACAAATTCCCATCATCCTTTGGACATTCATCTCCCGATACACACACATAGTGTTGTGACTAATGCTTTGCCTTCGAGAGAACGCGATGGGACAGCTTTAACGGTGACGTACGCACTGCAAATGACCGAACTACCTAGTCTCCCGGGGGACACTGGACGAGATGACGAATGCGATGATCATGGAGAAGACAGTCAAGCGGGCTACGGACAGACACGTACCCAAGAACTGCCCACAGGACGCGCATTTACGTGTAGAACCTCATCAAGAACTGACACAAATGACCGCATTCAATTTCAATTGCAATTCTGACCACAGGCCGACAGAGTTATGGGGGACTTCCAATGCGGCCTATCAGATCGATACATTCAACTACGCTTAACATTTACACAGGGAGCTCTAGAAGTGACGAGTCACAGACATAAGGGGGTGGGGGGGAAAACCCGTCTCACTAGCCCGGGACGTAGCGGCTACCGTACGGACACCCTCAGATCGGTTGCGCACTGAAACCTTAAAAACCTCTCAGTCGACACCGCACGGACTTACAAAGACAACGATAATTTAGTTGACCGCTAAACGATTAAAAAACACCACAACGACGATGACTAAGGCCGCGCGGTTAACACTTCTGTCGGGAGAATGTGTCCCGCGCACAGACTTGGAATGAGAGACTGAACTGACACTGTGCGGATTACAGACTGATAACCTTACGCAGGTTCAAACTCTATGAGTCGACGACCCGACCAGATTACGGCTTTGCCTCGGAGCTCGACTGCCCCGCATCTACTCGTGGAGCTTCGGGGGGCCCTTCGGCGGCCGTAGCGAGTTCTGCCCAGGTCGCAGCGGGATTCAACAACTGCCGATTCTTCTCCCATCCATGTTGGCCCATGACCGTTTGCGGACATCCTGAAACGCGGCTCTCTCGGCCTGGTTACTTCCGGATCGTTTCAAGGAAGCCGGCGGGAGGATGCTTACTAAGGTGGGAAGGTCTCCAACCCGCCAGGACAGTTATCATCCCAATCCCTCCTGAGGCTGTCGGGAAAGCTGTCGAGAGAGTAATTTCGTTGGAGGGCTCGGCGCAATACCTGAGATGGAGAAACGGCCTGCTTCCCCCACGTGTCCGCGCAATACAATGGGTTCGGAGCTGTGGACAATGGTGGGGCACCCTCCCGCCCCCGCTCGTTGTCTGTCGCCGAGACCCACTGAAAGGCCCTCGCCCTCACCACGCCTACCGGCTCAAGCGATGCTACAGCCCTGCGTCCTCCGTGGATGTTAGCAAGGCGTTTAGGACCCCAGCGCTGTGACATCTTGGGTCACATACAAGCTCTACACCTCGGGGCTTCGGGCCTCAGGCGAGCGAGCGATTCCTACGACTCCTGGATGGTGGATCGGAACTGCCCGGATAAGGACGGCACCCAAGGTCGGCCCCCCCTTCCGCTGGAGACAGGAGTTACCACAAGGGATGAGTGTACTATCCAACCCTGTACGTCTGTACAACAGCGACTGCCCGACTTCAACGCGGGAGGTCAACGTCTTTATGCCGATGACGTGTCCCAGGTCGTTTTCCACTCCAGAGGACGGTCCAGCGCTATTGCTCAACGCCCGCCCCTGAGGGAGGATTGACCACAATCAAAGGCAGGAGTCAGCGCACCTATCCGAGGAGGAGGGAAAAATACAACAAAACGAACTGTCAACAAAAGTTCAGTCCGTGCCTCCCGCTGGCAAACCCAGACCAACCCTGCTGGTGGTGGATGGTGCAGCGGTTGGATCCAGGCCAGCATGCCAGCCCCCCCCAGTTCCCGATCTGCCAGTAAGAATCCACCCGCGGATCCGTCTCACGACGTGTATCCCGATGTTCTGTGGGAGGCGCCCACCCAACCATGCCCCGGTCCCACCCTTGTTGCCGGGTTCCGGGACCTGGATGCCGACCTAACATCCATCACCTCGTCAAGGCGCTGGTCCTCACCCGTCCATGATCGCCCTACCCGCCGGTCCCGCCTGCCACCGCCAATACGAGCCAAAGACACTTGCATCAGATGCCAAACTACAATGAGTTCAACCACGCCGCCGCTAAGATTCCTGTGTTGAGACCGACACGTGCGGCCCGCACCTTTTGTGACTATGGATGGCTAGGTCGCTCCACCGGGACACGGCGATCTTTCACAACCGTCAAGAGCGTCTCTGCCTGCACAACTGACCTGCCCTCACAATGTGGGGCCCCCCGCCCTCTTGATGCAGGAGGAGTGACTGGGAGGCCAAGTTCCGCGGCCTCTTTACATGATGCTCCCCAGTGATTAGGCGTGCCCCGGAGCGGTCCCCCCACCCACGGGAGGTCACGAGGAGTCTGAGGGCTCTTCAAGAGAAACTCTGCCGATCGCCGCAGTTAAGTAGTGTTCGCTGAAATTTATCGTATCCAGTGCTTAGTTATCGCTTGTAGTTATCGCAATATTTGTTGTACATTTGTTTTTTATATTATTGTTTATATTTTTTTCTCTATCATCCCACGCGTTTTCATATGTTTTACCTTAAACATCTCGTTAATGAGAGATGCTATCCTCTCACCTATGGAAACGCCAATCAGAGTGCTAGGATTTCCCATAAGTTCACAAAAATTGTATCAACTTTTATCTGATAGGTCATATGTGATATCCCTGTTATTATGTCTTTTGACTTAATGGTTCTATCCACGTTGTATCTTGCCCACCTACTCACGCACTCAAATTGACAGCTTGGGTATTTTTGATATCTTGTTTATCCTTATACGCTTGTTATATGCCGGACTTCTACAGTAGGTACAGGGTTGTGTATCACTACGTACTACCACAGTGACGAGGTGACACTAGTACGAGCATTGTAAATGCATTATACACATGAATTTTCTGTTACGATATAGCTTTCTCTATTGGTATCTCAACAATTTTTAATAGTGTTCAAGTGATTATTTTTGTATTAAGTAACGGTAAAAAACCTAGCAAGTTCGACTCGCCCGGTACTTTTTATTCTCTATTAATTGCTTCTTCTGTTTTTAGGTATATACCGTTTTGATATTCTCAACCAGCCGCCTCCATTTATTTTGTAACTTCCTCCCACCTTTTTCCTCAAAACTCAACTTTGCCAATTGAATAGGTGTGTTTTCTATACGCATCCTGAAGTCCAAACTCCCTAATCACCGAGGCGTTTTATTTTTTCATGGTTCGCACCCGAAGTATGCAGTTGGAGAGATCGTGATGGCAGGAGTGGTACATCAGCACTTTATTGTATCTCACCTGTGTAATCGGAAGGTCGTCATTCTTGTTTTCCACAAATAATCATATTGTGCCACTAGGTATGTAACAATGTATTTCCTCAGACCACATCCTGTCTACTATGAGGTGTGTGCGTTTCCTGACTTGCCTGAAACATTGGTTGACGGGATAATAATATGGTTGTGTCTTCTGAAAACCAGGAGATGTGAGTCTACGTGCTTGCCTAGGAGCCAATTCCATTCCAAGTACTGGATAGACGTTGCTTGCCTGCTTCCCCTCCCCTGTTGCAACACACCTACACTGTCTGAGCAGGCCCTTCCTTTCCATATCCCCAAAACCCCCCACTACCCCCACCCCCCCTACTACACTCGTACCTCGCCTACCCAAGTCCTCCGTGAGCGCCTCCTTCCTTCACCTCCTCGATCCCCCGGCATTTGCACCCCTCCATACGTGTGGCGACGCTGACCTACTACGACGTTTCCTTCCCTCCTGCTTATGTGTAAGCTGCACCACATACACACCTCACCACCCCGCCAGCGACGTCCCTTTTTCCTTGCTCCTCGACCGCCTTTCCCCATAATCGCTCGGCACGCATTCCGACCCACCCACCCTTGACTAACCCACGCCCCCCCCCCCCCCCCCCCCCCACCCACCCCCCCCCCCTCCGACCCACCCTGATTGGCTCTGACTTTAAAAGTTCTCCTCTCTCCTCTCTCCTATCTCTTATCTCATCTCTCTCGTCTCAGACTCTCTTCTCTCGCTCTCTCTCTTCTAATCAATATCCACTCTTCTCTCATCTCACTCTTCTCTCTCTCTCCTCCTCTCTCTCTCTCTGATTTTATTTAAATCATGCATATACTAATGAAGCCCAAAAGGGCCACTGTCGTGTGCTACCTATCTAAGGGCAAGTAATAAATATAGATACAAACATAAAATACAAAAACCTAAAAAAAAATAGTAACATTATATAATATAAGCATCACTCTACAAGTCGGTGTTTTGTGTGAGGGCATCCATCTCCGGTTGTGATGTCACGCTAGAGTTTCAAACCAAGCTAATTGTTCTTATCAGACTCGCCAGTACAATGAGCACTAATCCCCGGCTAACTCAGTTTAGCGTGGGGATGGGCTAACAATCGAGCTAAAGAATAGTCAACACCAAAAGTCAACCTAAATAAATGGTCTGGCCCGCTTCATACTTAATTAATCACTCCTCGTCGAATGTTCATTCCTATCTGGAGAGTGTGAGGGACCAGAGCGCGCTCGTGGAAAATAGTTCCACATCCTGAAGACGCCGCCACCCCCCCCTCCCCCAGACACAAAGAGGTTGCGTATGAGCATTGCTGCTGGGGCCATGGCCCCCCCCCCAGGCAACGCGCATCGCGGAGCAACCTCCGCCCATTGCGCGATCACACCACTGGTAAAAGCACCACGTTCGCGTGTGACTGTTGCACGTAGCGATTTCGAAAGGCCTGTGTCGCCCAAGCACCCACCCCCCCCGGTCTGTGGCCTACTCCCTGCACCCTGTTGCCCTTGTGGACGAAGATAACCACCCCAAGCGGACCCGTCGCCAAGACGTCTCGTGCGTGAGCGTCGACCTTCGTCTGCGCGGTAGTCGAAGAAGCAAAATTCTGTTTATACATTACCCGTCTAGTCTGCTCGATCCCCCCCACAAATTCGCGACCGCTGGTGGTCCTGGGAGGGGAGTGTCCCCCCCCTGTGCCAGCATCAACACAGTCGCAAGGCTCCGAGCTGGGATGCCTATATAGACTCCTAGTGTGCCGCGGCTCGCACACGACAATCCCCAGGAGTGCCGACCGGGCCGCCGCGCATGGTGCAGCATGAATCTTATACCAGGAACCCCCTCGGTCGTGCCCGTATCTGGGGCCTACGTAGCCTCAGCCCACAGAGGCTCTCCCTCCCCTGTTCCGAAGGGTAGCAGGGATTAGTGCATAGCTACCCTATCGCAGGGCAGACACGCACCTACTGTGGAGATTACGGCCCTTTTTAGCAACCTAGTGTTTGAATGTGGCCTGGTTACCCACCCCCCCACCGTTTAGTCTCGGAGGCCCACTAAGAATACTCCAGCAACCTGTACGGCATTGACTTCGGGAGTGGAGCCCCCCCCCATGGAGAGAGGGAAACAACAGCGTACTCCCAGCACACATAAACTCTCAAGGGTCCTCCCTCCACTCCTATGCATGCTCTGCGCCCCAAGGGCACGTTGGCGTGCCCCGACGCTCCGTAGCACCGAGGGGGGGAAGAAGAACCGATGGCACACCCCCTATCGTGTCCTAACGGCCTCCCCGTGAGCCACGACAGAGTCACCTGCCAAACGTGTACCTCCCACTCTGGTATAACACTCAGCTGCTGTTCGCATATTCATCCAGCAGCAGCAAAACGCGACCACAGTCATGTCGCGTTCGGTTGCTCAGGCATGGACGCAAAAAGGAGAGGAACCCGCCCCCCCCATAGCAGGAAGCTCCCCATCAAGCGTAAGCCGAGTGTGAGTCTGCTGGACATGTGCCGCGCATGACGCTGGTGTATGTAGCTACCACGTAGATTTCACAGGTCCTTCTCTCTCTCTCTCCTCTCTCTCATCCTCTCTCTCTTCTCTATCCCCCCCACGCGCCGTCTCTCTCTCTCTCTCTCATCCTCTCTCTCTACCTCTCTCTCTCTCTCTCTCTCTCTCTCTCTCTCTCTCTCTCTCTCTCTCTCTCTTCCTTCTCTATCTCTCTGTGATTGAAAGGGTGCTGTTTGACGCGCCGCCCGTCCTTCTGCCGCTTGGGTTTACGCCCGTCGCCGCGCTGCCCCCCAGTATAATGGCCAAAACTCACAAGCCCCCGTTCACATCTTCACGACTCTCGACACAGACCAGTGCACGACTAGTTGGAGTCTATGCTGTTGCCCGGACGTACAGGCCCAAACCCGGCGAAAGTCGGGTACGGGAGTTCGTGACTTGAAGCGGCTTGCGCGGGGGGTCCGACATGTTTGGGCAAGCTCTCTATACATCGGGTGTGGGTCTGCGATCCAAAATGATTTTCAACGAAAAAAAGACGGCTCCGTGGCTGGCGGAATCACGCTTGGCCAACACCAGCGGTTCAAGCCTGGCGCCGAACCAGTCGGGGCCGTACTGCGACCAGTAGGCACTGGGGACCGTTACTGCACGGACCAGTCGGCCGGGGCCGTGCTGCGACTGAAACACGTGTTATTTTAGCTTGGGAAGATTGATTTTCCCACGGTTTCTTCCTTGCGACAGAGAGAGAGAGAGAGAAAGAAAGGACGGTAGAGAAAAAGGACGCAGACGAAGAGAGAAGAGAGATATAGTAAGAGGATGTAGTAGGACCCCCCCAAAGTGAGAGGTGGAGACGAGGAGAAGAGAGAGAGAGAGAGAAGGAGAGGAGCAGGAGACGAAGACGAATGCGAGAGACTCGACGGAGCCGTAAGGAGAGAGAGGAGGATGACGAGAGCAGACGAGCGACGATGAGAAGCAGATGACCGCGAGAGTCGAGAGAGAGAGAGAGGAGTAGGACGGAGAGAAGAGAACGAGATGGCGGAGACTGGAGAGGACGAGAGAGAGAGAAGAGAGAGAGAGAGAGAGAGAGGTTCAGATTCAGATCAATACTTTATTCACAATTGAGTTAACCTTGATAGAAAAAGAAGTGTATGCGAAGATAACAGTCTTATCTCAGGCTACATAGTATTAGCTCATGATAAAACACTAGTACATTGATACCGATGGACAGATAGTGATGAGTATAGTAGGATTCACGTTTTGTTTTTGTTTGGTTTGGTCTTCAGAGTTACAATATCATCTACTGGCACAGAATCTGGATTGTGCTCAACGTTAGTGTTGTGGGAGGGTACTAATGAAGTGAATGGCAAAGTTCAGGCAAGGGTGCGGTCGTGGGCCCTAACATGTTGTGTCTTGGCGGGGCGCACGGTCGTGAAGGCATAGTGAAGCACGAAGGTAGTGAGCAAGTGAACTTTGTGCCCCATTAGCCTCCGTAGCGCACAGCCCTACAGCGACGACTCCTTCCTCCGGCGGCGTTGAGGCCCCAATTTCCCCCGTTCCAAGGGTACCCAAGTTTGATCCTGTGACTATCTCACCACCTCGCACACCGAACTTAGAGAACTTGCTGGTGGGAGAAGGCCACCCAGCGGCCACATCGGTGTACAGGGCACTCGCTGCCGCATGCCCAGCCTCACACACACATCCGTCTGCACCTCCGTCTCTGTCCTCGCCCGTCGCCACCACTGTGCACCCACCAGCTGTCGGAGGTGCCTGGGAATAACGACAGTCACTGCGTCATTCATGGTCGCATGCTGGCACACAGGGGTCTGACTCCGTCATTGCCTGTGATGCCACTATGGGAGGCGAGACCCCATGTGATAGTAACGCTCCTGCCATAATGGGAATGGCCGTGACTGCCGCACGATTTGGCGTTTTTTTTTGTGTTCTTTTTTCTTGTCAGGTGGGTATTTGCAGTGTCCGTCTGTTGAGCAAGATATGGCAGTCATGGGTCCGTGACGATGAGGGTGTATTGAGGCTGTGGGCGGTGATGGGCGCGGGATCCAGCGCCATAGATATGGACTGTGTCAGTTCAGTTGCGGGAGGATGAGAACATCCGAGCGTTCGCGTCAGACAGTGCTGTCGTTGGTACGTGCCGGTGTAGGTGGCAGTACGCACGAAGGATCCTCCGCCACCTTATTTTGCACACAAAGGCGCGCTAACCGTCTTCTGCAGGATCTCCACTAGATCCGCTCGGTGTAGTATCTTGACTTGAGTCTGGCTCCCTGACGCCCGTAGTATGTTTTGCAGGACCTTTCCACACATCCAGGGTAGGCAGTCGTTCTTTCGCCGCGGTGGGCCCTGGAACTGGTGAAGTGTTGTTGGTGTCCACGGGGCGCAGGCCGTACGTCAGAGGACTCGCCAAACCCCGGCAAGATATTGGGAGCTACCAGGCGACAACCAGAGTGGTAGTGTACGCTATCTTCGCCGTTTGAAAGTCCACCTGCCTTGACCTGGGTGACCTCATGATGGTTTGAGCTGAGTGTGGGACGTCATCGGGAGGTACGGCTCTGATGTATACGATTTTTATAGGGAAGTTGACTGTCATAACTCTTCAAATCTTGTGGTCAGTGATACGATAACTAGGGTCTCCCCACCGTATCATGTTTCACAAACTAGACTATTGCGTCCATTTCACGAGGTGCTCCCAAAGATGTCCCAGCGCCTCATTCTGTAATGTTTCAAGAGATTCGCATCTGTAGTGTGCTATGTAGGAGAACAGGACTCGCGATCATAATCAACAAGTGACGTACCAAGGATTTATGGGCTCAGGATCAGGGTGCCTGAGAGCTCCCATTGCCCTGTCCATGACACGCCCTTCAAACTATTCCTTGCCTGAAATTGTCCTTCAGGACCGTTAGATCTCAGCCTTGCAGCCGTTGGGTTACGTGGAATTAATGACGCCAAGATAGACGCTGTCGTTCGCTACCCACTCTACGTTTTGATCTTGAAGTTCGTACTGTGTCCCAGGGCGGTGCGTTCCTTGTTGGGCCATAGGCTTGGTTCTTGGTCTGAGATATGGTGAAGCCAATTTCCTCACATTTGTTCCGATAGAAGGTAGGTATTCTTGCATGGTAGTGGTGCAGTCTCTGCCCGATGGTCTGCCGGAGCAACGTCATCAGCATAGGCCGATGTCGCACGTGTGTCCGTCGGGTAAGGGAGTTTTGCAAGCACGTTTCCCATCAGGATATAAACAGTGTAGGACTGATGGCTCATCCTGTGGGGTTCCATTGTTAGCAATCATGTAAATCAGAAGCTTTCCCCTGAAAAATAAAACGGGCCTTTCTGTCCGAGAGTCATTGCTGCACCAATATGGCGGGCGCTTGCCTTTCACTCCCAACTTTGGAGCTCAGCGAGGAACTTGGCAGGTGTGTGCCTGTCAAATGTTTTTCTAGATCAAGGAAACAGCTGTCTTTGGCTTCTTGTATTTGCATAGTACGTGGCGAGGCAGTTGGCAGTGATCCTGTGCGTGACAAAGCCATTTCACACCGTGTATCCAAGTGCGATTTGCACACCGCGCAATGCGGCTAAGTAATATGCGTCAGATATTACATAGGTTTGAAGTGGGAATGATGGAGGCGAACTGGTTAGTCTGCGCCTTGAGTTTTGTGGCACGGGAATGATTTTAGCTGTTTTCCATTCCTTAGCTCACGGCACACCACCCCTTGGAGTAAGGACATGTTAAAGAGCTGCATAGAGGGGTCACCCGGACCATTGCAGACAACATTCAGCATGGAGTAGGTATATGCCCGTCATTCACCAGGCGCTGTGTCAGCACTTCCTTTCTGCACCCTGGGCTCTCCTCCCTCGTGATGGGCCTCAATCAGTGTTATCTTATAGTAGCGTGGCCGCAAGGAGTGACTGCAGCCAGCTCGCCCGTGGATCAAGGGTGTACTTGGGCTACTTTGCTCGCTAGGGGCAAGATTGTATTCGAGATCACGCTCGTGGTAGTCCTCATGAGCTCAAGGACGTCAGAGAGAGAGAGAAGGAGACGCGAAGCCGGAGAGAGAGAGAGAGGAGAGAGAGAGGCAGACGAGAGAGAGGAGAGGGAGAGAGAAGAGAGAGAGAGAGAGAACTGAGAGAGGAGGAAGAGAGAGAGAGAGAGATGAGAGAGATGAGAGAGAGAGAGAGAGGAGAGCCATCGCGAGCACGAGCGAGCGAGCGAGCTAGCGAGCGGAGCGACCTGAGAGAGAGCGGAGGAGTGAGAGAGAGAGAGAAGGATGCCACCCCCCTGAGATGAGAGAGAGACGAGGAGAGCGAGAGAGAGGGCTGCGCCAGAGAGATGGCGAGAGGAGAGAGAGAGACAGAGAGAAGACGATGAGAGATGAGATGAGAGACGAGAGAGAGAGAGAGAGAAGAGGCGAGAAATTGAGCACACACTCCCGAGAGAGAGCATGAGGAGAGGAGGAGAGAGACGAGAGAGAGAGTAATTGAGTAGAGATGAGAGAGAGAAAAGCGGCGGAAATCATTTCATGATATATATTGAAAACTACTATTATATTAAACGTCCTCATTATCGCCATTCTAAAATAGAACCAGTAGTCTTAGTGCAGCATCTTTAGGCGCTAGTGCTCAGGCAGTTATCTATACTGCTTCCGCAGTATTCTTTAGTGCCTTGCCGGATTTTCAGCACCAGGCTTAGTTCTTGGCTTCAATTAAACAACATTAGGGGCACATAAGTATGTCTGGCCTAAGCGCGTTTTCGCCGACCGTCATAGCCCGGTATAGACATGCGCCACCAGTTCCGGGAGCTGACAGTGTTTCGTGGAGGCGGACTTGAGACCGGGCCCAGTGGAACGGTGGAAGGGGCTGGACTGGGCCAGCCGAGCGAGCAAGGACCACCTGGCCCAGTGTGGGAAGAATGGCGTATACCGCACTACAGTAGCGGGGCAAATGACTCCCGGAGCGAAGGGATCATGGGTGAGTTTAAAGACCACTAGTGTTACGCTTAACACATACCTCTATTCTATACCCCGGTGTTAACGGGTCTTCACACGACGAGACACTGGTCAGTGGCGGTAAATGGTTATTCAACGTGCACGCGGCTAGCGACTACAATGACCCGCACAGGCCTCGCAACGGAATCACAATTGGGTAAAAACGACGTGCAGCAATCAGATTGTAGTTCAAAACGTGTCAGCACCACAATCACAAGGCAGCCAGACCGGCCTGCCATTTCCAAGGGTTCTTTCTATCTCACGTTTGTACATATTGTCACTATCTTAGCTTATTCCACATATCCTTCACCTATGTGTCACCTCCGTCGCTTCAACACTGCTTTCCAACACTCCACATACACGCGGGTAACAGAACGTGTTGTCTGTATTCACCTGTATCTAGCTATTCATTATTCCTTTCGCAGAGAATAGGGGCCACGTCACACATCATCTTCTTATTTTTGTGAACCTCTTTCGGTAAGTATATCGTTCAAAAAACTCTCCTTTTCCAAGGTGTGTGGGGAAGGAAGCCACCAACCTGGACGCGGGTCTACCAAAACGCCCGGACTAACACCCGGTCCCAGCGAACGACTGGAACGGTGGAATGGGCTCGGGGTTTAATTACGGAAAAGTGCCATATCCCATACTGCAGTCTGCCACCGAGCCATGCGTGGGGTTTGCTCTGGCATCGCGATTACCCCGGGGTCGAGAGGCCGCTCTCGAACCTCTTGAAACCATCACCACAAGCGCCTGGTGTACACTGGCTAATTCTCGTTTGTATTAAGTTGCCTGTTCAGTTCTTGAGTAGAAAACAGTGTCTAATACTCAATTTATGAGGATTTTAGTACGTAGCTTCCTCTTAAACACCACCATACAGGGAGTTGCTGTGTTAGACACAACTCTGACACCATCCAATGTCTCCTCTGTGAATGCCAAAATAGTGATGGAGTTGTTAAGCTAAGACAGTACATGGATGCCGGTCCGCGTCCTCTTGAATGCGCCCTAGGAGCTTCTCGTGAGGGCTGCTAAGACATGGTGAACACACCGCATTATGGCCGACATAAGACTTAAAGGAATTCACGGAAAACTTAAAAATCGCAATTTGTCTGAAACAAAATCTTGGCAAGTTAATGTACGTCAAAACATCTATAGTCCCACTGCACTAATGTCACCACGCGACACCACACACACACTACCTCCCCAACGACACTTTAGCATCACTACAGACTTGCAGTGTCATGAAGAGATGTATGTGTATGTAGTAATGTAAATAGTAAAACGCGCGTGCCGTCTCTCAGTGGCACAATCCCACGCATTGTAGTGATGGATTAAACTCGTAAAAAAAAGACCCCTGCGACATTAAGTGCAGTGGTGACATAGATAGTGTTATTTGACGGTAAATAAATGATTTCAGCATCAATTTTTATAATCCATCCCTGTATTTGACTCCAATTGAGAAGTCAAGTAGCAAGGAAGGCCTGTTTACAAAGGATGGACTGCTACATGCACAAGGCAAAAATAGCCTGATAATGGGCTAATTAACAAGTACTCCACAGTAAAAGGCCTGCTATATAGGAAATCCAGGTAGTGGTGCCAGACCTATTAAATACGATTACATGGAGGTCCCCTCTGAAGCGCCCGCCCCCCCACCCCATCTACATACACCGCCCGCGCAGTCCACCCACCATAGTAAATTGTTGACAGGGCTGCGACGGTTCTTGCAACTACTCGTGTTGCTGGGAATTTTTCTCGTCCCAGAGATTTAAAAACGACATGACATCATCACACACCAGACGCAGCCCACGGTTCAACTTTCATTGCCACAACTAGGAGGTTATTACCTGAGGTCAAATTAATAACACTTTGGTGATGTTTTTTTTTTGGGGGGGGGGCGGGGGGGGTAAGCTTGCAGACGGTAGGTGTCGCACAACCACTCTTGGTCTCCATGCTACAAATAGGAATGACGTATAGGGAACGGGGGCCAGGTTCTATGTGTTGTTTTCGTGAGCATCAGTCCAGCTGGACTTGTCTAGGCTGGCCTGGAACGGGCATGGGATAACGTTGTGGAAAACGCGCTATAGTCAAAATGGGCAAAGGTATTGTGGGAAAACGGTCGTGGATCGACATGGATCGTGCGTGGGAACCACCCCTAACACACAATAGCGAAGGTTGAAAATGGTTGGTGTGGGGCTGGGTCAGCTAGCGCTGCCCACATCTCCCCCTCCGATTCAGTCGCGCTAAGCAGGCTGGAACAGTCGCCGATAACGGCAACCCCGTGGTTGCCCGTCGTGCCTGCGGAACTGTCCGGCGGAACCTGTCCCCGTGCTGACGGCGAACCCATGATATGGCACGGTTAAATTAGTTTTACCTTCGGCGACTATCGTCTGCGAATCACAGCCGCGCAGAACAATCCGCGGGGGGAGCTATAGTCGCCTGACTAGTCTGCCTCTAGCTACGGCAAGCCCGAGACCCAACCACGCGCGATTTTGGAGCTCGATGCCCACTCAAAATTGGCTTGCTCAGTGCGGACCCGACATGGATTGGACTCACCATGAGTCGCGATGACCGGTCGCATCGATCGAGAGTCGTGTAGCAAGGAACGAGGGCCATAGTTCGCTTTGCCGCGAGCCTTCCTGTTTCCATCTGAGACTCACTACACACTCGCACTGAGCGCCATTAGAAACTTGTACGCGTCCGATTTTGGTAATGATAAGCATAAGTTAGTGATACCCCAGCGCAGTTGAAATTCATTTGATAGGCATGCCCAGGGCTTTTGGGAGAGTCGAAGGCACCTTTACCCACCTAACCTTTGCTTTTTGATCTTTACGTGTGGGTGGACAAGGTTGATCAAATGGTTTTAAGTCTTGTCTGTGAAGAGGAATGGAAAAATAAACAAAATAGTCTAGATTTTCAACATATCCCTTGGTGAACACTAGAAACTTTGTCTTAGCAGTGTTATTGAAATACTGAAAGGAGAGTGACTTTATTTCGTATGATCTTGTATATTCTATGGCTATTGTGTCTTATTCATCATATTCAAATAGAGAAGTGTGACTTTTCCTATGAATGACGTGACCTTTTTTATCATTTTAACTAAGGACGTGTGACCTTTTTTGTTCTCTGAATGACATGACCTTTTTCCATCATATGCAAATAAAGGACATATGATTTTTTTTTCTGTCTGTATGACGTAACCTTTTACCATAATCAAATAAAAGACATGTAACCTTATATTTTATGGCTGACAAGACAATCATCATCATCATCATTGCAGCAGATGACATAAAGGTCAACTTTCAGATAAGGAAAAAGCTTCCGCTAGTACGAGCACCGGCAGCAATACCCATGGGCACTCAATTGGAGTATAAGTTCTTTTTCAAATGTTGATTATTGTGGTATAGGGACATATTATATTCAGCAGACTGCCGTGAGTACACCTGTAACCTGAGCCATTTTGCTAGGAGGCGAAACCTTCAAGATGTGGCCATCGAATTGGGAAAAATCACATTTCCTCATATCTTTGTACCAATGAGATAGAAACACGAATGACAGGTCTTTTAATGTCTAATCAGGTGCATCAAAGAGTAAATGCATGCCATTATTATAAAATAAAGACACACAGAAACATAGTGGCCGCCATAATGTCGTTTTCCTGCAGCGCAATGGACTTTCTCACCACAGCCATTACTAGATCTGATGTAATAGACATGGCACTAAGCAGGGATTGGCTAAGATCCTCGGTCGTAATTATCATAAATATTAAACGTTCTATTTGTACTACATTATTTTTGCATTTATTGCAACGCGCATGAGTTAATTCTGGTTAAATCACCGAGGACACAAAACCTTGTTGGTCTTAATCATGAAAACATTTGATGTTTCTGTAACGTAAGAATAGATTTAGATTTATCGACTGATAGCTAGTCACGCTCACAAGCACAAAGCTTTGTTCGTGCTGCAGCATATTCCATCGTGGCCAGGCACCATCAGGGACCACACATTTGTGTCACGACAGCATTGGCACTCCAGGCAGCCAACACATGGTCATGAACGACACTATGGGGGAGCACTCTCGCAGCCACACTGATCAGTCGAAGACAGATCTGGTTTGCAAGGCTTGACGCTGTATCCGGGACTAGTCCGTCGTAGGTACGTAATTGATCGGTGTGGTTTCATCTTTCTTCCACCAATTTTTTCAAACGTCCAGTTCTGGGGGTATACCGCGTGTTCACGGGCTGCGCCATATGGATGCTTGATGATGCGCAACATTGACGTTTCCTCGAAAGGCCTCGTGGTCTGTGGTAAGATTACAGCGCATATTTTGGTGTTGATGATTTATGTTATACCCTTTTTGCTGTTTTTGCTGCCCCACAAGCACTGAGTAGTGCATTGATCCATCCGTGATGACATCGTTGTGTCTGGTACAAGCAGCAGCGTGAATTCGTTGCCGTCCGTATCACCGAGGGCAGCGCAGTCAGCAAACATTTGTCCAGAGTGACAGAGGAAGTCACTTCTTACAACTTTCCGCCACAACCAGTTGCTTTTTCCAAGGATCAGAAACAGCACGAACCTGTGTCGCGCAACGAAAGTGCATGTAGCAGCGTAGGATTTCTGGTATGACTTCTATGTGCTTCTCAACATCGGTGTCCTTCCAGATATCACGACTATTGCTGGATCCTTATTGATTGGAGATTCAATACCCCAGGAGACATAAGACACCGATGCTTCCCAGATGAAGTAAGTAAGAAAGTACAACAGACGCCGTCTGGTCATTCGAAAGATGGTGACCCCCCCCCGCAATGGCTTGTGGGTTTGCTACTTTGCACGCCGAGAGCCATTGTGAGCGATGTGATATCTGTCTCTTAATGTGTAGTGTCAATCCCCTTCTGTTGATGATAAGTCCTCCATGTGATCTCCAATCGCGGAGTTTTGCATCTTGAGATGTCGCATGATCAGCGTGTTCGGTGCATTGTCTAGCGATGGAACGAAACTGTTTCCTTTGAGTTCCAGTGCAGATTATGTCAATGAGCGGCTTCTTGTTTCCATGACAGTTAGGGATTACTTTCTGTAATAGGCAGCTTCCCGTTGTAACTTTCAGTGGGTGAAACTCTATGGATTCAGTGTTCCTCGCATTCTTGTGACACCTTTGTGCGGTACTCATAGTACCGATCAAACACCAAGAACACATCTCCCTTTTTGCAGCCTTTTCAATTATGTTGTTGAAGGTTTGACACATACGATTTTTAGTACCACCCACAGGCCAGTGTATCACAACCAGCAGGAGAGAGAAACACATCGATGCATTGGAATTGTGTTTTCGGGCATTTCTGGATGAGACTCCCCTTCAGTTGAGTCTTCACACGGATTTCCTGTTGAGCATCCTCATCTCTTCGCATTCCGTGAACATTGATGTTGGGATTGGTGCCAGTCTAATGTGCACGGAGACGACGACACCCTCCTTGTGATGGCCACTTGACGGGAAAACTGGCATGAAGACTATACTAGTAATAGCTGAGGTGGTGCCACAACAACTTTTGTTATCTCAACTTGTACAGCCTTTGTTCCTAGGCTCATGCCCCTGCGTCCGTAGTCTTTTGTTGTATGGTATCAATGGAGAAATGCGTCCCGGCCCAAGTAAGTTCGATTCAGTCAGTCTGTTCTTTACAAACATCAATGGGATCTTGCAGTTGACTGAGCAGGGACACATACCGCCACTGACGACCACTATTACTATGAATTCAGATCGATGCATGGAATCCAGAGGATGATGCTCAACTCGAGCAAGTGTCGCTGCCCCTCCTATCCTTTCTGGTCACTGGAGATCCTAGCTGAGCTTCTTCTTGTGATGATCTGACATTACCTCCATCAATCCCCGACCATTGTCGTGAGGCGGACGCAATTTGCTGCAGAGGGTGAAGACTTCAATGGCCCTTTGTTTTGACACATTAAGGCTTCAAAAGTTATGCCGATGAGCCTCCTTTCCCCAGCCCGCGATCCTTATGAAAGTTAAGTCTCTAGTACATGTTCACTCAGCGCCCAATTCCAGACACACAAGGCATATGTCTCATTGAACACTCGCTCTCCCTTACATGAAACCAGGATCCAGGGACCTTGTGGACTGTGTAGGAGAGCTTGTACCATCGATCGAGAAGTAGAACGGAGGCCAAATCGTGCGTAGTGCACATGGCAAGCCGCGTAGATAGGGCAGCATCAGGGTAAAGGCTCAAGGTAAAGTGGCAGTCTCCTGTCCCTCTATTTGCTCTGATAAAACATCAATCATGATAGAATACTGGGCATTTATGAGTATGGTCCACCCCATCATAGTTATGTGGTTTACTTGCTGCACTGGGAAGTTCTAAATATGCTCATCGATCAGGCTTGCGTGTTAATGGCTTTTGATGCTCCTATGATTACTCTCAGTATTCCTCCACAACGAGTACGTGTAGCGCTCTCACGGTTTTGAGGAAACTTCTACCAGCTGATGACCAACATTTCGGCAATCCTCCAAAACACAGCAATCAGCACTTCGGCAAGATCCGCTGTCTGCCATCAAAGTACCAACGGATCGACAAAGACAACATAAGGAGAGCCATTCCTCCGGGCCGATCATGCCATTTGGAATCGGTCTGGTAGGTCCACTTACGTTGAAGAGCCACACGGTACAGTTGCAAAGTCGCAGGTGAAAACAACAATTCGTGGCCGTGCTGGTGTGAGACTGTTACTGCCTGTCCAGGCCAGTCAGCATAGTGTCAGATCGGACGGAGTCATATCGATCAGTGGCAGTACCAGCTTTTGTTTTTAGTTGGGTTGAGATGCCTTGGTTGGCGGACTGTGGCTTTGTTGTACCCATTGTCTCGGCGGACATCGCTCTTTGATGATGTATGTATTCCCAGACACGGCTATGGGTCTTTTGTACAGCTATTGTCTTGCCAATGTTGCTGAGCAGCCATAGGACTTCAGTGAAAGCATAATTATATGGCGGCGCATGGGGGTAATGCAGGATTTTTCTGACCATTGAGACTTCGATTGAAGTTAACCTTTTACACCTGAGACTTGAAATCTCAGATTGCGTCTTGATACGCTGATAGTTCCTGTGGTGAATGAAGAACATGCCATCTGCTCCTTTTGTGTGAAGAGTATGCCCAAAAAATGACGGTGGACAGTTTGCCCATTTTGAGAACGATATGTCTGCATCGAAAATGTCGGCTCACTACGTTGTGATAAATCCAGCACCTGCCCTCTGATATCCTGACAAAATCAATTTCTTCTGCGCTGACAATTGCAGTGATCGACTTGCAACGCAATATTTCGTCAATAGAGAGTCAATGCTACGCCAAAGGCGTGCATGAAATTTATGAGTTTCTTAGAGTCCCGAATCATACTCCCAATTCAATCTGAAGAACTGGTTGGCGTGAGTTAGCGCCAGGTGCAGTTGTGCTGGATTGAGCAGTGAGAATGGAGGGCAGCAGAGTTGTCAATTAGGAGCAACTAGATAGTAATAGACCAAGAATGTTTCGTATGTATTGCGGCGATACACGGTCATTTTGGTTTCGTATTGATGTTATACTTTGCATCTCTTTAACTCTTTCGTGATTTTTGGTGACTTGTGTCAAAGAGATACATCCAGATTCAGTCGTTCCCTCTTCATCAACCGAGTTCAGTACTGTGGATGCTCTATCTAAGGAACAGCCATCTAGGATATCTTGCCTTATGCCAGGAGAAACTTAGCACAGAAAGTCTCTCCTCACAAGCATTCACGATGACATGTCTACCAGATCATACGTGAGAGCTTGACGGCCCACCATATCCATGTGTGAGGCATGAACCATTCCACGGCTCTCCAACTGCCGCTTCGGGTTTCTGAGTCAATCAATCAATGTTGGGGCATACGCTGGGGGGGAGTGCGCTCGCCAATACTACATGACGCACTCTGGGGACACACTGCCGCGTCTCCCTCAATGCAGGCTCCTTTCATACAACCAGCTCCGATCAAGAACATCAACTATGCCCAGCCACGAGCCTTGTGGGTGCCCCTTAGCTCTCCTCTCACGCCCGGATTGGGCTCTTACAGGAACAATCCGATGGGACGGCTCGGTATTGCATTTCAGGGTTTATCTTGTTATCAGTCGTCTTATTACACACATTTTTATTTTAAAGAAATATCTTAAAAAAAGTTGTTTAGCTACATTTTGATCTTCTTCTTAGTTTTTAGAATATTATCACTTTTAGTTTTCGAGTATCTATTTCCTAGCACTGTTTTTTTTCCCCTTTGCCGTTTTTTTTTCCTTCTTTTTGTTTATTTGTCTATTTTTTTATGTTTATATTAGCGTGCCAAATCGCCAATCACATTCATAGCGCGAAGTTGCGGCGTTGACGGAACAGGTAATAGCCTCGATTCAGTCTCACGGTTCAATCGCTGATTTGACACGTAATCATCCCAGTGGTCGATAGCCCCATGATTCTGCGAAGACAACGTTATTACCAAAGGCATTGTGATTAGTGCTTTCAAGTAACATTAGTGTCCATGCTCTCACATACCATATAGAAAAGACAGGTGGAATCACAAGCGACTTGAAGATCCGGATCTGTTGTCGCCTGCACAGGTACCGGACAACGTCCCAAATACGCCCGCTGAGCGAGGTCCATAGCACCGTGGGCTATGCATCCGCCGTAAGGACTTCTAAAGGAACCGCCCGTCATTATGGGACTGCGCTCCAAGGTATGTAACAAACTTTCAAGATCTTAATACCTTTCACGCACCGAAACGTGTATTAAGGTTTTTCCGTCCACTGCGACATCAAATTTGGGGCTCTCTAAGTTGCCCCACGGAAGGCCTGGACTGTGCGCGAATGTTTTGTTTATGTTATCAATTCGATATCTTTTTTCTGCATTATTATTATACGTTGGATTTTTTCTCGCCCAAGAAAATTATTGCTGCCTTATGATATAGACAAAAATTAACAAGAAATGCAAATAAATTAGCGGAGGTTTAACGAATTAAAAATAACATTGAGTAAAGAGAAATAATGAAATATTACGTTCACCACTTCGGAAATGCATACATGACTACGTCCTGGTTGAGTGGACTTTTTATGGTTTATATGCCACGAAAAGGGACTTTTATGAGGAATTCCAAAAAGCTACCATTATAATTTTCATCTGGTCAGTAAATTTGAGAAAATAGGAGGAAAACTGAAACACATGGTTGGAAGGACGGATGGTAATGAAGGCGGCTAACACGCTGCCTGCTGAGACGTGAACAGTGACACGGGCCCTTATCACTTCAATCCAATCGCACGAGCGAATGTTGACAAATAGTTTTATTTTATAGGGCCTACCTTGATACTTTTACGCAGGACCATTTTGAAGCGATTCTGATAATACTTGATTTTTGATCTTCATAAATGACTTCAAAATGAGGTCAAGCACATATTTGGCGTTTATTGTGGGGGGGGACCGGGGACGCGATATGACGTTGTGTGTGTGGTGTGTGGGGGGTGGGTGGGTGGGTATGGTAGCGGGTGGGTGGGGTGGGTGGGTGGGTGGAGTGGGTGGGTGGGTGGGGGTGCGGTGGGTGGGTATGTTGGTGGGTGGTGGGTGGGTGGGTGGGTGGGTGGGTGGGTGGGGTGGGTGGGTGGGTGGCGTGGGTGGGTGGGCTGGGTGGGTGGGTGGGTGGGTGGGTGGTGGTGGGTGGGTGGGTGGGTGGGGGAGTGGGTGGGTGGGTGGCCGTGGTGGGTGGCTTGGGTGGGTGGGTGGGTGGGTGGTGTGGGTGGGTGGGTGGGTGGTGGGTGGTGGGTGGGTGGGTGGGTGGGTGGGGTGGGTGGGTGTGGGGGGGGGGGGGTGGTGGGTGGTGGGTTGGGTGGGTGGGTGGGTGGGGGGTGGGTGGTGGGTGGGTGGGTGGGTGGGGGCGTGGGTGGGTGGGTGGGTGGGGTGTGAGTGGGGTGTGGTGTGGGTGAGGTGGTATGTGGTTGTGGGTAGGGTGGTGGGGGTGGGGGGGCTATTGTGTGAGTGGGTGGGTGTGTGGAGTGGGTGGAAGTAGAGCTTGGTGGTGTGGGTGGGTGGGTGGGTGGGTGGGGGGGTGGGTGGGTGGGTTGGGGGGTGGGTGGGGGGGTGGGTGGGTGGGTGGGTGGGGGGTGGGTGGGTGGGTGGGTGGGGGGTGGGTGGGTGGTGGGTGGGGGGTGGGGGGTGGTGGGTGGGTGGGTGGGTGGGTGTGTGTGTGTGTGTGTGTGTGTGTGTGTGTGTGTGTGTGTGTGTGTGAGCTGAAAATGAGACAGGGATTGGATGATGTATTTTGTTTTAGCACTCAAGCGGAAAGTTGCAAATTCTTGGAGAGTACGTTGAATAAGTTATTCTCTCTCTCTCTCTCTCTCTCTCTCTCTCTCTCTCTCTCTCTCTCTCTCTCTCTCTCTCTCTCTCTCTCTCTCTCTCTCTCTCTCTCTCTCTCCCATCCCGTAAGCCACCCATACCTCCTCCCTTCCCTTCTCTTACCACCTCTTCCTCTTCCTCTTCCTCTCCTCCTCCTCCTCTTCCATCTTTTCTTTCACTCTCACCCTCCTCCTCGCCCTCTTAATTCTTATTGACGTCACTTCCCCCAGCGCGGCAAAAGGGAGGTGACGTTACCTATCCTGAATTATTGCCACATATCACCTGATATAGTAACGCTTGGTTTCAATGAATTTTACAAATATGCAACATGTTAAGAGTCATATTTACGGTAAGTTTGTAATCAGAAAAACATACTCAACATTTGACCAAGAACAAACATTTATTTACATGTACTTATAATTTTAATGATTTAGCTAGTGGTGACAATAATACCCTTTTATTACCCCTTACCATTATACCCTTTTACAACCCTTCTTCTGCTGACAAATATACCCTTTCTCAACTTTCTCGTCTAAAAAGGGTAGATAAAGGGTAGATGAAGGGTGTAATCGGCAGCATCTACCCTTCAGCCTGGACATAGGGTATAAAAAGGGCAGTGATGGTGCGATGTAACAATTCTACCCTTAATATACCCCTCATTTCTGAGAGTGCACCACTAAACCTAGGGATATCCCTATACTGGATGTGTACCAATTAGAAGAACTAGAGGCAGCCGGCAAGCTAAACATGTTCTTTGAAATGGTGGAACAATGCTCCCCAAACGACCAGGAGAGGATACAAATTGCTAAGGCAAGGGTCAGCTCAAAACTGGCCATGTTGCTACACAACAACCTCAACAAAAAAAATACAATTCCTGGGAAGAGGTAAAATCCCTGTTAAAAACCGAATTTGCAGCAGAGGCTATCATAGACAGGGCATGGCAGGATCTATAATGTCTGCAGCATGATTGGGCAGACAGCCCACAATCTTTCGCCAACCATATTATCTGCCGATATGCAGTATTAGAGACTACTTTCCAAATTAGAGACTTTTCCTGATAATAATGCTACATAACCCCAAAATGTTGTTGTTGCTATGATTCTAGCTAGTTATAAGTGAAATGTAGCTTTTTTTCTACAAATTGAAGCATACACGTCTTTTTATAGTTTAATTGGCACCAATAAATAGCTTTACATAACGACATATCTGATATTTGCAACCTCTACATTAAAAAAAAAATTGTAGCTAAAAATATGTATTTTTCATGCAATTTACTTACTAATACAATTTTTAAACAACGTTTTTTCTGGTGTTTGAATGTTTTTTCCAAAGGCTACAAAGATAGACAACTTTTTTTTATAGATATATTCTGAATTTGATTTATAGTTTTCGTTAGAAAATGCAATTTTACACTTAAAAGCTAATAAAGAGAGTGAGGTTTTATTGAAATAGATATATAAACGTTTCATATCTGTAATCTGAGTGCTATTATATATACAAGGAGCTTACTTATTCAGTGCTAATTTCCCC
>JACEEZ010026283.1:27500-70000 GCA_016584305.1 Chionoecetes opilio | reverse complement strand
ACCATTTCATCATTCCTGATTTAATGCAGTCAAAATATAGCCATGGTCGAGTATATCAACAATGTTGTCACTTTTCATCAGTCACCATTTTAATATCCGCATTCAAACGTAAATTCCCGAGCTCTCAAACACAACGGCGGACGCAACGACGCACCACGCTGGCAACGTCAACGAGTGAGCCTCCCATCCTGCTGATACAAATACACGGAGACCGAGAAAAATGTAGTACTTGGGGAAATTTGGGTTTCGTATATTTTTTTGCGATATGCAAAATTTTAGGGTAAAAACTTGCCCCGATTTGCCCTTTTCATGAAGGTACCCAAAAGGCCAAGACAACGGCCTCGGATGCCCCGGGTGACAGACGCCCCGAATTTAAAAGACTGCAAGGATTTCACCCCAAGACCCCCACCGTTTCCAAGCACTTTCGGATTTCCCTTGAGGAAAAGTTTATTTTTGGGTGACCAAACCAGAAAAGTACATAAAAAGGGGCAAAATTCTCGGGAGTTACATGATCAAGTGTGTGAGCGCGGGCAAAACAGTAGGATACGAGATGCAGTTTGTAAGAAGCTAGAGCCAGAATGCTGTAAATCACCAGGGGGGAAAGTTTGTTGCAGCGGAAGGGCACTACCACAGTTTCATTTTTTATCGCCCCTACACTAGAGTGCAGCCATTTGCAAGCAGTGGATTTGTTTTGGTGCTAAAGGGATGATGCTGATGATAAATTACAAGACCGCGAAAACACAGGCTCATGAAGAGTTTTTTTCGTACATCAGGAGCCAATTTCTCCCTTGCCAAGACATTGGGGGCCCAGGGTCCCCTCAGGCAGCAAATTTGGGGAAAATCAATGCCCTGTCAGGGCCCATTATAGTCCCCAATTCTCTGGGGAAAAATCTACTCGCAAGATGGGGAAAAAGAGCTGGAAAAACTATCCACATTTTCCCCCTGATAAACAAAAAAAAATTTTAGTGTGCACTAAAAAGTTTTCTCGAAGGGTGCCCTTGTGAAGAAAAAACACATCCCTCTGGGGGTGGATTTGGATGCTATGAGAGCTCAATCATTTGCTTTGGTTGCCAAAGTTGCATACTCCGAGGAAATGAAAAAAAAAACAGAATAAAATCAACCAAATGTGGCCCCCTGATGTGGGAACAGGCCCAAAAAGATATCATCCCACAATTGTAAATAAAGTTTCTGCAAACCTTGGGGACAGGGAAGACGGACTATCCTAAAGGCATCTAAAAAGAATTGAAGGCCCTCACTACCTCTTAGGCAGTGTTTCTATTTGTTTACCGTAAATGGTGGCCAAGGGCCCCAAACTCCCCAAAGCCCATCAGGGTTGCTCTTTGGGGTTTTTAAATTTTTTTTTTATTTGGGAAACCCCTTTTTATTAAACTTAAAATTTCCTCCCCTTGAATTGATTGGGCCCCATGGTTTTTCATACAACGGGTTTAAGGAAAAATTGGGACACCCCCCACTGTGCCCCCAAAAAAGCTGGGACCCGACCCCAGATTTTTTTTTGGCGTGGCATTCCCAAGCAAATCTACCGGGGGAGTCTTCACCAGTCAACCGGGGGAAAAACATAGACCTGATGCAGTGCTCCCAGCTGTGTCCGCAAGTGCAGTCGTGGATGCAAGTACCGGAAGGCCAGGCATGAGCAATGGTTTAAAATGTACAAAATGACAAGTGAAGATAGTCCCCAAATTCTTTCCCAAGACGAGGACAACATGATGTTTCTCGGGGGGGCATACCTGACTAACTTTTAAAAACGGGACGATAAAATGGGGGGGACGGGATTTTAAACCCTTTGGAGACCCAGAACGTTTTTTTCCATTGTTTTTTGGCTCCCATTAGACGAGTTTTAGGGGCCCTATAAGCAATTTTTCTAGTAGCCCTGTTTAGTATCCTTGTCCACTAACTAATTTGATATATTCAGTTACTTTTCGTAATTTTATGGCTCGACAACATGCAATTTTTTATAGCAAAGGAAAGATCTGGGTGCAAAGGGGTTAAGGAAGGATCCCTCACACATGAAAGACTGATAATTTGTGCTTCAAATTATCTGTGACATAAGAACAAAGCTCATTAATTAATTTTAATTGTATTTACATCACATGTTTTGTTCTTGCTAGAAAAATAAAAGACTTTCTTTCATGGTTATCTGATTTTCATCAAATTCGGAGACATAAATATCATAATCCTAACGTGAATCAATTATTATTTTTATACTAGAGATATGAATAAAAAAAAAATGTACATTAGAATGATTTAGGCAGCCTGAGTAGTCACCAAGCCCCAAAATACCGAAAATGCACTATATGCGATCCTCGGATTTCCACTCTAAGCTTCACATATTCAACGCATGATAACTACCACTAAGCTACCAGTCCGCAATGGTTATCATAGCAACTATGAAGTAGAGATGTCAAGCAAGTAAAAAATCACAACTAGAATTTGCCCACCCAAATGATACCCGTGGGTACATTTCCGGGTCTTGACTCATGGACTAATAAGGAAATAAGGAAATTACAAAAGGAAATAATAATAATAATAACAATAACAATAATAATAATAACTCACCTCAGGAAATAGAGCGTATATTTTGACTACGTACGATTCTACTACTACTACTACTACTACTACTACTACTACTACTACTACTACTACTACTACTACTACTACTACTACAATAAAAATAATAATAATAATAGTAATAGTAATACTAATAATAACAATAATAATAATAGTTACCTCAGGAAATAGAGATCGTTTATCTTGGCGGGAATCATGTGAATAATTCCTCCACCATTAATCCTCTTCAGTAAAGCTTCGTTGACCTCGTTGTCTTTATCCTGCAGAACATAGGTCATAGGTCAGAGAGGTCAACACACACACAAATGAGTATACCTCAGGCCTTATATACTAACAAGAAGGTAAATACAATTAGGTAAATAACACTACCGTCAATAACACTATAGTCGCCACTGCACTAATGTCGCCAGGCGCCATATATTAGGAATGTTAGCATCACTACAGACTTGTATGTGCCACTAAAGACAGGTACTTAATATAAACTACTGTGCATGCCTCTTCAGTGGCACACACAAGTCTGTAGGGATGCTAACATTCGTAATATATGGCGCCCGGCGGTATTAGTGCAGTGACGACTATAGTGTTATTGACGGTATAGAAAAAGAGAGAGAGCTTGTGTAGAACTCTTTAAGACATATAGTGAGATTTGGGAGCAAACACGGTAGAATTTCCCGACGCTTGTTTGTGTAACTATACTATGTAAATACAACTATATATATGTAAACACCAACAAAGTTAAATACAACAGGTAAATAACTAGGTAAATACAACAGACAAATAACTAGGTAAGTACAACAAGGTCAATACTCTAGGTCACACTATATCCACCTTGAGACAGAAGGTGACCAGTCCCAGCGTGACGGGACTCACCACCTGGAAGCGCGGGTCTGTCTTCACACAGCCCTCAAACGCTGAGCCAAACACACCTATAAAACACGTAACACACAGTCATTAGTTACTTAGTGCACTGGCCAGTTTTACGTTAAACCTTTGTACGGATGAGCTGAAGTGACCATTAACGCGTACCCACGCTACACACAACACACACACACACACACACACACACACACACACACACACACACCACACACACACACACACACACACACACACACACACACGCAAACGCACGCACGCACGCACGCACCCCGCACAGCACGCACGCACGCACGCACGCACGCACGCACACGCACGCACGCACGCACGCACGCCACGCACGCACGCACGCACGCACGCACGCACAGTGCAAAAGGAAGCATAGAGTTGCATGGAAATATACTGCTCTCTAAACATTTTTGGGAAGGGGCCATATTAAAGATATTAAAGATAGCCTGCAATAACTACACATATTTCTATTTTTGGAATATAATCTAATTAATGGCTAATAAACCTACATGGATTTTTTGTAGATGGCATTAAGGTACTGATCCTAATTCTAATTTTATCCTAACCTCAATAGCTTTCTATCCTAATATAAAATCTTTCCTTATCCTAATATCCTTGCCTCCACGCACTCATTAGTTCATTAGTTACCTTGATGACTCACACCTGTACTTATGTTATCCATTGTAAGGTTACTATACAATACAAGGTTTTTTAAAGTAATTTTAACGCTAAATTAGATAGAGATGAGACTAAGCATGATGCTTCTTCTAATCCTAATATCATTCTATCCTTATCCAAGTTTTATCCTAATCCTTATATCTTTCTATCCTAATATATAATCTCTTAATCCTTATCTTTCCTAATCCTAATCCCACGCACCTGTTTCCTGATGTGATCCTGGAGTCCCGATCGGCCGTACAGGCGGATCACAAACCACAATTTGAGGGATCGGAACCGGCGGCTAAGCTGGATCTGCCAGTGCTGCCAATGAATACATAATGACATTAATCCTTCAAAAATAATGTCAAACCCGTTTCTAGTCCATCGGCGCCCTCCCCCCCATATAAGGCCCCTTTGATGCCTCCATCAGCCCATGTAAATGTCCTAAACAATGCCTACAGTGCCTGTATAGGGGGGGCCTCGCCCTCTCCCCGCCGGGATAATTCACGATTTTCAAACTACAAAAATACAAGCAAACGTGAACCGGCGCGGGGCCCTGTGGGCGTGGGGCGGCGCCATAGGGGGGTATGGGAGGCGCCATAGGGGGTATGGGAGGCGCCATAGGGGGGTATGGGAGGCGCCATAAGGGGTATGGGCGGCGCCATAGGGGGTATGGGCGGCGCCATAGTGGGGTATGGGAGGCGCCATAGGGGGTATGGGCGGCGCCATAGGGGTATGGGAGGCGCCATTAGGGGGTATGGGAGGCGCCATAGGGGGTATGGAGAGGCAGCCCCATAGGGGTTATGGGAGGCGCCATAGGGGGGTATGGGAGGCGCCATAGGGAGGGGCTATGGGAGGCGCCATAGGGGGTATGGAGGCGCCATAGGGGGTATGGGAGGCGCCATAGGGGGTATGGGAGGCGCCATAGGGGGGTATGGGAGGCACCATAGGGGGGTATGGGAGGCGCCATAGGGGGGTATGGGAGGGCGCCGGGACTAGGGGGTATGGGAGGCGCCATAGGGGGGTATGGGAGCGCCATAGGGGGATATGGGAGGCGCCATAGGGGGTATGGGAGGCGACAGGTGTACGACCCTGCAAACTATCCTACAAAATAATCCTCAAAAATTCCCCAGTAGGCTACCCGTTGCCTTCCCTGTGCTATATAGAGGTTGTGCCCTGGGTTGTGGCTCACCCTGTAGTCTGGAAGCTTGTCCTGAAAGTCGGGTTTGAGGTACAGAACGGCATCCACGTTGAAATTCTCCACCACGTGGCGAGAGTCCTTGAACCTACGGCAGGAGGAGGCAAAGATTACACACATCTATCTATGTATCTATCTATCTATCTCTCTCTCTATATCTCTCTCTATCTTATATATATATATATATTTTTATATATATATATAATTTAAATATAAAATATATATAATATATATATATATATATATATATATATATAAATATATATATATATATAGATAGATAGATAGATAGATAGATAGATAGATAGATAGATAGATAGATAGATAGATAGAGCTACTTATATACAGACACATAGATTAACACACACATATAATGAATGCAAATAAGCCAATTCATTATCTTCACCAGCACAATCATCACCATTATAAACTCACCACCACCACCCCCACAAACTCACCACATGGCCGAACATTCAAAGTTCACCAGCAGCCACTTATGTGGGTTAAAAACGAAGCTGTGAGCCAGTTCCAGACCGTCCGCTATACCTCGAAATTCCTCACACACCAGAGCCGAACCTGGGAACGCAGACATCGTTATTTACACTATTTTTATCATTATTATTGTTATTGTTATTATTATTGTTATTATTTTGGGATTATAATGAAAAAATAACTAAAATTGGAACACATTCGACATTTATCTTTCTTGCAATACACATCGAGAGAGAGAGAGAGAGAGAGAGAGAGAGAGAGAGAGAGAGAGAGAGAGAGAGAGAGAGAGAGAGAGAGAGAGAGAGGAGAGAAGGAGAGAGAGAGAGAGAGAAGAGAGAGAGAGAGGAGAGAGATAGAGAGAGAGAAGAGAGAAGAGAGACGAGAGAGAGAGGAGAGAAGAGAGAGGAGAGAGAGGAGAGAGAGGAGAGAGAGAGAGAGAGAGATTAGCTAGGATATTATCAGAGCAATTTAAAAAGAAAGATTCACAAAACAGAACAAGAAATTATAGAAATTATATAGAAAAAAAGAGAGAAAAAACACCTATCAACACTATTATTATCACCTGTATTATCATTATTATTATTATTATTATTATTATTATTATTATTATCATTATTATTATTATTATTGTCTTACCCGCATAAGCAGCGTCTACGTGATGCCAAATATCGTATTTTTCCGCCACTTCGCCAATTTCTCGCAAGTTGTCGTAGGCGCAAGAATTTGTTGTTCCATTGTCCCCAAACCACCTAAAATATACATATATATATATATATATATATATATTATATATATATATATATATAAAGATATAGAGAGAGAGAGGAGAGAGAGAGAGAGAGAGAGAGAGGGGAGAGAGAGAGAGAGAGGAGAAGAGAGAGAGAGAGAGAGGAGAGAGAGAGAGAGAGAAGGGGGAGAGAGAGAGAGAGAGAGAGAGAGAGAGAGAGAGAGAGAGAGAGAGAGAGAGGAGAGATGAGAGAGAGAGAGAGAGAAGAGAGAGAGAGAGAGAGAGGTCAGTGAAAATACAAATAAAAATTGGGTAAAATGTACCAAATCTAGCAATAAAATGAAATGATAAAATCTAAAAGGCAATAAAAGAAGAGAAGCATAAAAATAAGATTAATGATAGTAAGAAGGAACAATACTAGATGGTCAAGATAAGAACTAAGTAAATTACAGGACGAACAAAATAAAGATGAATAAATCAAACGAAAACTTTAAAAATTTATTCCTGAAATTGTTTACCTAATAGGTGCTTTCTAGAAGTGTTTTGAATGGAGAGAGAGAGAGAGAGAGAAGAGAGAGAGAGAGAAAGAGAGGAGAGAGAGAAGAATTGAGCAGAGAGAAGAGAGGAGAGACGAGAGAGAGAGAGCGAGAGAGAGAGGAGAGAGAGAGAGAGAGAGAGAGAGGAGAGAGAAGGGAGGAGAGAGAGAGAGAGAGAGAGAGAGAGAGAGAGAGAGAGAGAGAGAGAGGAGGAGGAGAGAAGAGAGAGAGAGAGGAGTGAGAGAGAGAGAGAGAGAGGAGAGAGAGAGAGAGAGAGAGAGAAACAATAATGAGACCAATTATATCAAGGAGGAGGAAGAGGAGGGGGAAGAGGAAGAAGAGGAGTATGAGGAGGAGGAAATCAATACACAGCCTGTTGCACAATCTCTCAACTAATGGAAACTCTGAAACTCTCTCTCTCTCTTTTTCTCTATCACACACACACGCACGCGACAACAAGTTTAATAAATAAGAAGAAAAAAATATAGAGTACATACATATCAGTAAAACAAAATACTACTACTACTATATAACTATATATATATATATATATATATAAAAATATATATTATATATATATAATATATATATATATATATATATATATATATATATATATATATATATATATATATATATATATATATATATAATATAATATAAGTATATACTACTATAGATATAGTATAGTGGTATAGTATATATAGTATATAGTATCCAGAATATACGTAGTATATATATTATATCAATCAATCAATCATTGGGGTCATACGCCGGGGGGCGCGTCGCCTCGCCCACCCTACGACACCACTCCCGGGGGTCACCACGCGCGAGTTCCCATGCAGGCTCCTTTCCCATACCAAGCAGCTCTCGACAAGAAACATCAACTTGCCCCAGCCACGAACCTTGTGGGCGCCCCCTTGGCCTCCTCCACGCCGGATTGTCTCTTACAGATACAACCCGATGGGAAGGATCGGTTTCAAGGTAGCGTGTATATATTATATAGTATACAGTATATACGTAGTATAGATAGTTTGTAGTACACAGTCTATATCAATTATTATATAGTATAGAATAGTATTATTATATAGTAGATATAGTATAGTAGTATTCTACTACTACTACTACTACTACTACTACTACTACTACTACTACTACTACTACTAGTACTACTACTACTTACAATAAAGGGGATAAGACCATCTTCTTTATCCTTCTTCATAACTTTCTCCAATTCTTCGCCTCGCAAAGATTGGAACGAATCACTCGCCACTTTCTATATTTGACGCCAGCCAGCCAGCACTAGACCTTCTCCACAGATGTTATCGGGCTATTGAGGTCTGCTGTGTGACGATGCAGAGAGAGATATGAGAGAGCGAGACTAGAGAGAGATGAAGAGAGGAGAGGAGAGCAGAGAAGCCGAGAGAAGAGAGAGAAGACGAGAGTGAGATACGACGAGAGAAGATGAGAGAACGAGGAGACTGAGGACGAGAGAGAGAGAGAGATGCGGAGAGGGAAGGAGAGATGTAGAGAGAGAGAGAGAGAGTTAAGTATTACGTATTTTCATTAATTAACTACATAGTGAGAGAGAGAGAGAGAGATGACGAGAGAGAGAGAGAAGACGCAGAGAGAGAGAGAGAGGTGTGAGAGAGAGAGCGTGAGAGATGAGATGAGAGGGATGAGAGATAGTAGAGGAGAAAGAGAGAGAGCAGAGACGAGATGAGGGTGAGAGAGAGAGAGAGATGAGAGAGCAGATGACGGAGAGAGAGAGAGCAAGAGCGCGCTGCCCCCCCCCCCCCCAAAAAAAGCAGAAAGAGAGAGAGAATGAGAGACGAGAGAGAGGAGAAGAGAGAGATGAACCGAGAGAGAAAGAGACGAAAGAGAGAGAGAGAGAGAAGACGAGATGAGAGCGCTTGAGAAGGAAGAGAGAGCAGGGATGCAACAGGAGAGAGAGAAGCAGAGAGACGAGGATGAAGAGCAGACGCAGAGAGATGTTTTAGCTATTACGCTATTTAAAAAAATAAGCCTATACAAGTGTTGGGCGGCCCCTTCGCGCCAGACCCATGTATTTGAAGTTAGTTGTAGTAGCTAGTATATATTAGACAACAATGTGCAGTGCAAAATTCAATCGTGGTGTGCCGGTTGTCTCGCTACACTGCGCTACAAAGATGCCATCGGCGGCCTAGTACCACCTACTATAGTCTATTCCACTTAAGCCTGGATTCCTGTGGACCAACTGGGAAACGACGGCTGGGAGCTGTCCTAGCCCAGGTGTGTAAGCGACGTCGACCCTGATTGGCCCCTGATAGACTCGGCGCTGTTGTTGTGCGGTGGTGTCTTGTTTTTTTTGCGGCCCCGATAGGCATGCCGTGCGCGTACTTGCCTCGCCGCAAACCCAAAACCCTATGCCGTTGCCTCAGAAAAATATTCCATATTTCTTGGCTTTACTCAGACTCCTACCACAAGATAGGCCTATTTTGTTGGCATCCAGTCAAATCAGCAGTGATTGTCAACAACAACACGCCATTCACTAACTCAAGTAATAGGCGCTAAAAAACAAAAGTCATGACTGACTATCACAAGAGTAGGCGCGACTTTTAAGGTTTTTCAGTCGCCCATTGAAATGTTTCTTACTCCTCTACCGATATAACCAAGACAACCAGATAATAGTTATGAAAGCTGAGCCCCACATCTTGCTATCATAAAAAATACATTGCCCTAAGCTATCATGAGCATAAAAAAATTACATGCTAAGACCTACACAAAAAAAATAAAAATAATATTAAGATAATTAAAGGAAAGTAAAAGAGCTGTATAAACATTATCATATGCCTTATTTTGCTTTTTTTTTAACTTCAACTTGCTCTAAACTCCATATGCTTTTGTCACATTCAATTTTCAAGAACAAATGTTTCAAAATCCTTATACTTTCCGCTTTCCCCTTCCCTTTCCCCTCCCCCCCCCCCCCCCCCTTTTTTCTTTCACCCCCCTTTTTCCCCCCATGCTGCAGTGGTGCTAGCCACGTACCAATAAGAAAATAGCTAGGATGCGTCAAAATAGGACTAAGAAAGTATATAACTGTTTCAAACTGCATGCCCGGACGCGCGTGGAGCCTCTGATAGCTCTCCCGAAAACAGTTAACCTACTATAGGGAGCAATGCTCACCGTCACCTGTAGCCAGTTTGCCAGTCAATAGTCTCTTAACTGTTCTTAGCCATTTTTGACCACCTACTCTATTTCTTCCGAATTGGTACGTATACCGCTACATACACCACAGAAGCCGACGAAAAGTCATAAGCGATTTTGAAAACAGTTCTTAGAAAAGTTGAATTGCGACCAAAAAAATACTTCATGCCGAGTCCTAGAGCGAGTTTCCTTCAAAATATGCAAGAAATAATGCTTTATACACTACTTTTACTTTCTTAATTATCTTACTATTTAGTGTAAATATACATATACTGCTATTTTTTTTTATACTCATGATAATGACAGCTAATGTATTATAAGAACACGATGGTAAGTAAACTCAGACTCTTTCATAAATATTATTACTGGGTAGCTTGAGTTATAATCGCCCCGGTAAAGCGAGTACAACATTTCAATGCAATGAAAACCTAAAAGCTCCGCCTACTCTTGTGATACGCCAGATCAGACTTATCTTAGCTACCCTATTGAGTTTATAGAATGAGCGTGTTGTTGCTGAAACAATCACTTAGACACGGATTTACTGATGCAAACAAAATAGGCCTCTATCTTGTGTAAGAGATGAGTAAAGCCAAGAAATATGAATATTTTTCTGAGGCCAAAGCAAGGACCGTTTTGGGTGACCGGCCGATGGCAAGTAACCACCACCATCGACCACCTGCCCCGAGGCCTAATCAGCCAATCCAGCGACGTCGTCTACATACTCGCCTAGCATCGAGCCGCCTCCCAAGGAATCCAGCCTTAAGTGAATAGACTATACCACCGTAGCCGCTCGCCTCACCCCCAGGCCCTACGCCCCCTCTGTCTCACCCACATGCCCACGCCTGCACCTTCACCCCGCCCCACCCCTTGCCTCACCCCAGGCCCCACGCCCTGGCTCTTCACCAAAAGCCCCCACGCTGCATCACCCCAGCCCCTACGCCCTGCCTCACCCAGGCCCCACGCGCCTGTGTAATCACCCAGCCCTCACGGCGCCTCACCCCAGCTACATCAACGCACCCCTGCCTCAGTTCCAGCCCCACGCCTGCCTTACCCCAGCCCCACGCGCCTACTGGCCTTACCCAGCACCCCACGCCGTGCCCTCACCCCAGCCCCACGCCTGCCTACACCCCAAGCCTCCACGCCCTGCCTCATTTCCAGCCCACGCCCTAGCCTTACCCCAGGAACCCACGCCCTGCCTCCCCCAGGCCCACGCCTGTCTTCACCCCAAGCCCCACGCCCTTGCCCTCCACCCCAGCCCCCACGCCCATTGCCTCACCCCTAGCTCCACGCTCGTATGCCTCATTCCAGCCCCACGACCTGCCTTACCCCAGCCCACGCCACTGCCTTTACCACCAGCCCCACGCCTGCCTCACCCCCAGCCCCACGCCCTGCCTCAACCCCCAGCCCTACCACGCCTGCCTCATTCCAAGCCCCACGCACTGCCTTTACCCCAGCCCCCGCCTGCCCTATACCCCAGCCTCCACGCCCTGCCTCACCCCAGCTCCACGCCAGCTCTCATTCCAGCCCCACGACAAGCCCCACTTACCCAGCCCACGCTCTGCCCTGTAACCCACAGCCCCACGCCTACCGCTTACCCCAGCCCCACGCTTTCATGCCCTCACCCAGCTCCACGCCTGCCTCATTCCAGCCCCACGATCATGCCCTTACCCCAGCCCCCCAGCCTCCTTGCGACTCTCCCCCAGTCCCACGCCTGCCGATACCTGCCCCCACGCCGTGTCCTGCCCAAGCACACACACACACACACACACACACACACACACACACACCACACACACACACAACACACACACACACACGCACGCACGCACAGCACGCACGCACGCGATCGCCCACGCAAGCACGCACGCGCCCGCACACACACACACACCACACACACACACACACACATTGCACACACACACACACACACACACATCAAACACACAAAACACACAAACACACAAACACACACACACACAAACACACACACAACACACACACACACACCGCCATGCCCACACACACACACACACACAAACACACAAACACACACACACAACACCGCGCACACACACTCACACACAACGCACACAAACGAGTAAGTAACATGAGTCTTTCCGAAAGTAGTGAAATGCGCGCTAAGACCGCCAGTACTTTGCATGTAATATAATCCCTGAAAAGTATTTCTGCCCCCCCCCCCCCCCCCAAAAACTTTTCAAAATCATTCAATCAACAGGCTATCCACGCCGCCCCACCACTTACGAATATATTTGCGTAATTTTGTTTTAGCCTACTCTCATCAAAATTTGAATACTTACAGTTTCAAGCCTTACTCAGAAACAGACAGACAGGACAGACAGACAAACATCACATACAGACACCACGGCTCTCCTATAGTATATTAGACAAGTGCCCCTTGTAGGGCCCTTCGGACCCATATATTGATGTGTGTTAGTAAGTAGTATATATTAGACAAAAATGATGAGTGAAATACCTAGCAATCGTGCATTACGGATGCGACTGTACGCGAGGAAGCGAGAGTTACGGGAGCGGAACATGAGCAAATGGTTATTGGGTGCCCAGTGTATAGGCCCCCTCCAAACTATATAGTAAAGAGGATTCAGCTCCTATATGGGAAGAAATAAACAAGGCCTGCAGATATAATCTGACTATGCGTGGTGCGGAGGAATTTATAACCCTAGGGAATATAGACATGGGATTTAACTCATAAGGTTGTACCCCAGCGACTGCAGAATGAATTGTTAAATATAATCCAGGATAACTTCCTAAGTATCAAGCAAAGTCAAGCGCACTACTAGAGCGCGCTATTATATATTACTAGATCTATTGCACTTGACAAATAGCAGACGATTTAGATTACCAAATGTGGAAGTCGGTGGAAATTTAGATAATAGCGACCATTATGAGATCAGGATTAAGCTTAAAATGCGGAAGTTGCCGAAAATTAAAGCCTCCGGCAATAAGCACTGATAATACCTCAATATCAGAAAGGCCAATTAGCAGGATTCAAGCAAGGACACCTGCGAGGTTATTAATAAGAGGTATGGGATGGAGGCGAAGCAATGATTCCCAGGCGTAAAGGACAGACGGCGATGACAGAGGGACTAAGAGGCCAATTATGAAGGGTTAGGAAGGCCACGGCAGGTAATTAGAGCGGTGTAGATATGCGAAGTGAGGTCGGGGACTGAGCCGAGGTAATTAGAGCGGTTAGAAATGGAAGTGAGGTCGGGGCTCCGCGGCGGAAGGAAGTAATCTAGAAGCAAGTCGGTTTAAGACATGGAAGGAGGGTTGGCGGCCTGAGGAGGATTATACCCTCATTTGCTAAGGAATATAATTGACGACGACAGAAAAGAAATGTTCCTTATAGCGGCAAATAAGGTCCAGAAAGAGTGAATCCAAAATGGCAGACCACTGAATCTAAAACACAACATTGTAGTAGTAAAAGAAACCATTATTTATTAAGGCTTAATGGCTCCAGGATCGGCCATAAACCACAAGAACAGGACGATAACGTGGATGCGCAAGGATATGCTGAAGAAATTAACTCGAGTTGCCTTTTTTTTTTTTTTTTAAGCAACAATTATGAGATTAAAGCTAGCAGGACAGGCGCAAAAGGAGCACCGGACCCCAAAGGGGTTTTGAACAGGTATATAAAACCAAGACAAGGGAATTAGTGGCGGCCGGTTTAAGGTCAGGACAGGGTGATGCGCTCTTAAATACGGATGAGGATATTGTGTAAGAGTCTAAATGATTATATTAACTTAAGTGTTTTTACGGAGGAGGATGCCACAGACGATACCTGATAGTGTTAAAATATGCAATATTCAGAGCGAAGCCCGCATGAGCGAGAAACTCAACGGATATTGTGCATTAACTAAGAGGAAATGGTGGAAAGAGGGAGTATAGATCAGAATGAAAGAATTTTAAATCGCCACTGACCAGAATGAATTGCATATCCCAGGAGTATTAGAGGAATGCAAGGAGGTTGTTAGTGCAGTCAGTTAGTGCCATCATTTTTAGGAAATCCGCGTTGAGATAGGCGCGATGTGCCTATTATTGGGAGAGAAACGAAGAGTTGTCCCATATTTAAGAAGGCGAGACAGACGCCCAGACTAAAAGTCAAAATTATCGACCCGTAAGTTATAACGTCTAGTGCCGTGGAGTTCGGCATAATTATTGGAATCTATTATTGAAAAAAACATTAAGAGAGCATTTAGATAAAGATAGTCTTGATCATATGATTCACAAACATGCGATTCACCCAAGGGTAAGGTTCATTCCTCACCATTTATTGAGTTTTTATAGGAAAGTGATCCATGAGGACCGAGCAGCATAATGATAAGGATTATGCATATAATAATCTGCCTAAAGGCATTTGACAAGAGTACCACACGAGCGACTCTTAAATAAGGTTAAGGCTCATGCCCCGCAATAGATGCCCGAACGAAAGGTTCTTCATTGCGATCAGAAGCCTTGGCCCCCCTAAGAATAGGCAACAAAGGGTTATCAATTAATGCGTTCTAAATCTGAATGGGGACTCGCGCTGACAAGTGCGAGTATTCCACAAGGTCTGCCTTTAGGGTCCATTACTTTTTCTGATTTACATCAAGACTAGGATAGTGGGATTAGCCAGCTGATAACCTATCCAAGTTCCGCTGATGCTACTTAAGGTAGTAAAGGACTTATGGATCACAGTCTGATGGCTCAAAACATATTGACCAGGCGAGACTTTAGATAAAATTAACGACCGCACTCGCTGGGCCAGTCCAGATCGCGCCAGATGAATTTAATATCTGATAAATAGCCCCAGAGATTAATGCTAGTGTCGGCTATCCCCCCTCAAAAAACCCTGGGTAATAGATACACCATAAGCAATTGTATCGACCCTGAAAAAAAAGACTCAGAAGGTGAACAAAGGACTTGCCGAGTGAGGGTGAGCTCAGACCTCCGACCTAGGATAGCGAAACAATGTATTGAGGCCAGCAAATAGAGCTAATAGAGTTATAGGATTCATCTACCAGAAGCTGATTTTAAAAGTAGCATGTGCCGAAAGCTTAATTCTAAAGTTTTATCTGGCTCTAGTCAGGCCTTCACCTAGGACAATATGCCGCGGTTCAGTTTTGTCACTCCATATTACAGGATGCGATTATTAGCCTTCGTTAGAAAACAGTCTGCAGAGAAGAATGACCAAAATTTATACAAGGGATGCGAACTGTAGGTATGGAGAGAGATTCGAAAGCTTATTAAAATTACACTCACTAGCCAGCAGACGCAGCAGTAAGTAGCCGATCCTCGATAGAAGTTCTTTAAGATGCGATAAAGGGCATCTTAAGAAAAGCGCAGAGGTAGCTGAATAAGAGTTCCTTACGGCCTTTTAACCAGCCGGCTAGAAAAAAACAAGAAGGACAGTTAACGCGATTCAAGCCTGGAGAAGCGTAGCATTTAGCAAACGAAATAGGGAAAAACTACGCGTTCACAAATAGCGCGTAGTGAAAATGGAGTGGAATGCCGTCTCAATAGACAGGTAGTAGAGTCCCATGAGTCATTAGGGAGCATTAAAGCAGGGGCTGGATAGGTTCAGCGAATGCAGCGTACGAAAGGCTGCGCATGCCTAGGTAGTGTTAGGTCCCGGGCCTGACAGGAAACTACCACTGTATTGTGTAAGGCCTCGCCGGCCTCTATGCTAGCTTACCTTATATTTCTTATGTTCTTATGTAATCTCAATGAAATATGAATTTGCAGTTTCGTGCTAACCCGATTACAGACAGACAGACAGAACAGATAAGACAGCACAGCCACATGGTCTACTCCATTATAGACTAATAATCTAGACAAGTGCTTGTGCCGGACCCTTCGGCACCCATGCATTGATGTTCTTGCTAGTAGTAGTATATATTAGACAACAACAAACATGTGATTGCCCAAACTCCAATTCGTGTTGTTGCTTGTCGTTGGTCCTGGTCAAAGTGCCTCGGGATAGCACAACGTTCCGTGTAGATTCTCAACCCCTTGCTGTTCCATGTGGAGATTCCAACACACACACTCACACACGCCCACACAAAAGTTTAAAGTCCATGAGTCTACTGAGTTATGAGGGAATTGCGGCCAAGACGTCTTATCGCCAGAGTTTTTTCTCTGTAATCTTATATTCCTAAAAACGGTTTTTAGCACAAAACCCCCACTTCAACAATTATTCAATCGCACCATGCGGCACCAAGCCGCTTACCCCTGACGATTGTTTGCGATATTTTGAGCACTACTCCTCATCAATATTGAATTCGTACAGTTACGGCTTACCAAAACAGACACACCAACACACACAGACACAAGGCTACTCCTATAGTATATTAGATATACCATCTGACCTCACAACGAGAGAGAAAGAGAGGAGAGAGAGAGAGAGAGATGAATTGAGAGAGAGAGAGACGAGATGAGATGAGATTTGAGACGAGAGAGAGAGAAGAGCGAGAGAGAGAGAGTAGAGATGAGGAGAGAGAGAGAACGATAAAGAGCAGCAGAAGAGAACATGGAGAGAGAAGATTTGTGTTGCAGAGAAGAGAGAAGAGAGAGAGAAGGAACTGCAGAGTGAGAGAGAGAGAGAGACGATGAGAGAGAAGAGAGACTAGACACAGAGAGAGAGAGAAGAACGAGAGTTTGAGCAAGAGGTGAGAGAGAGAGTATGAGACCTGAGAGACGAATTCGAGGAGAACGAGAGATGAAGAGAAGTAGAGAACGAGCAGACGACCAAAGGAGAGAGAAGAGAGGAGCAGAGAGAGAGGATGAGAGAGAGAGAAAGAGATGAGGGGGAGGGAGACTTGGCGATGAGAGATGATGAGAGACGGATGTGAGAGAGAGAACTAATCCTATAATATAGCTCATCAATAAGATATTACGATCAAATACTTCCCCCTATAAGAAACATTAGAACATAAAGAACATAAGGAAGCCCTACAACGAGGACCGCGAAGACCTACACTAACTACAGAAACACTCCCGTTCTAAACACCTAACCTTCTCTCTCTCTCACGTTTGAGCATCCTTCTCTCATCTTGCAAATAATGACTCACAGGTAATTGCGTGTACCTTTTCATTATAACTTACGCGATTCCCCTCACCAACCCGTACCCGGCCTAACCTGGAACTGTCGCCGATTAGAAAACCTGTCGCCCGATATCGGCCAAACTGATTTTTTTTTTGTCTTCCAATTTTGCCCAACGTACCTGGGCAGGAGTTTCAAATGTCGGCGACAGTTCCTAGTTCTTAAGATCTTGATATTATATGTACCCAATATCATAATTTAGTAAAGGTTTTTAATCATGTTCAGCATATTATGAGGGGATTAAATTACCAGCAACTAACTTGAAACTATCAAAGCGCTTTCAGGCGAGAAGATAGTATCATGTAAAGTGTCATACACGAATTCGACTGACGCCGCCCACCTATAGGATGACGAGCGTGTCTTGAAGACACCCTTCACCTCTCTTCTCCCTTACTTCTCTACTTCCCTCATTCCATCCTGTTCCTCCTCGTTTTCATACTTGATCGAGACAGACACTATAGGAGGACAGAACATTTATATATGAGCCTTCCAGCAATAAATTTGATAATATGATTAATAATATGTGATGAACTTGACAACTTGATAATATGCATAATATAAGCCTCTCAAACCAAGTGAGAAAGACACACACGCCATGCAGCTGTAATAATAATATAATCTTAAATAGTCATGCTAATACATCCTTGTACAATAATAGTTAATAAGCCTTTTGATAGTCAAAAAAGAAACTGACAGAACAGACAGGTCGACAGATACTGACAGCGCATCAAGTTGTTATTAAACAAGCGCCATGACCACAAGATTTCAGCCCAACCACCCCGAAGAGCAGGCGGCCTCGTGTTTGGTGTGGGCGGACAAACTCTTCATAGTCTTCCATAGAAGACAGCTTCCATAAACCTCTACTCTTCTCCTTGTCTATCTATTCCAAGTGAAGAACTAGCCTCGCCGCAAAATTTCCGCCGCTCAGCAAGCGTCTTCCACCGCTCGCGCGACAGTTCTCGTTTGGTGCCTGCCCGGCGACAGTTCCTATCATTGACAGTTCCATAAACCGTACCCCGGTACCTGAGAACTGTCGCGCATTAGGGGAATCTCCAATTTTGCACGTCGAGCGGGAGTTTCAATTGTCGGCCCGACAGTTCTAGTTCGTGATCTCTGAGATTAGAGTACCCAATATACATAAATGGAATATAGTTTTTTAATCATATTTCTGCCATTTAGGGATTAAACACCGTCGGCAACAGTTCTCGTCTGGGTGAAATTCACACACAGGAAGCAACGAGTCCTATTAGGCGACAGTTCCATAAAACCCCTGTAACCGAGCCATTCTCCATTTACTCGATCCTTCCCTGCCCAGCCGGACCAGCCAGCCCTTGTCCCCCACCCAAACCCTCCCCCCTCGCCCCACCACTAACTTAGACCTCAGGCTCAAACCCACACCTGCCTACTCGTTGCACCCCGTTCTAACCCATTCATTGTATCGCTTCCTCTACCCCCTCCCCCCTCATCTTCCGCCACCACTGTCCTTCCGCACCTCTCATACTCATCTCACCAGCACCCATTTCCCCAGCCATTTCTTCCCATATTATTTCTTTATGTGTTGCCGATATAAGATAACTATAACTTAGTATCGGAACGTATAATGCTGTCGTCTGTGTGTGGTGTGTGCTGTGTGTGTGTGTTGTGTTGGTTGTGTGTGTGTCGTTGTGCAGTGTATTATCTTGTTGTATTTATACAGCCGAGCACTGAGATTAGCATCTCGTATGGCCCCCGTCCTCACAATGATCAACATTTTTATCATTCATCCCTTAGTGTGGCCGAAGCCACCACCCCGGGAGGCGAGGGTCACAAACCCCCGGCCCATAACACCCGGTATACCCATTTAATGCTCGGCCCGTGGACAGGGCGTGCCTCGGGTATGGTTTTAAGGAAACAGCCCCATCTGTCTCCGCTCCGCCTTGGGGATCGAACCCCAGGGACTTACTCGGTTGCTGAGCCGAGCGTCGCCTACAACTACACTACGGAGTAACCCAAAATGTGTGTGTGTGCGTGTGTGTGTGTGTTGCTGTGTGTGTGGGTGTGTGTGTGTGTGTGTGTGGGTGTGTTGTGATGTGTGTGTGTTCAATAAGTATTCCTGTGTCTGTTCTGATAATATGGCTTCTTTATCATATTCACAACTTTTTCGTGCTATCTTTGCCCTTGACACCCTGTGGCACCGATCTCATGCTCACGTTACTGAGCCGTTAACACCATACCATACAGACACATACATGAAAAATTGGCAAGAGTGACTCCTGAAAATAAACAATTATACATCCGGGTAAGTTAGTTTTTATCCACTATAGGACATGTATTATTAGTAATGCCACCAGGTAATATTAGGGAAGGAAGGAAGCACAAAGCACAGCACAAAAACTGCAAAAACATATTCTTCATAGGTATTTTATTTTGCTTCACAGGGAAACGAACTCAGGCACGCTAACAAGCAATAGAGTGTAATTGGTTCAAAGTGAGAGACCACAAGCACACACAAAGACCCTTAAACGCACCACTCACTGCAACACACACAGAACACACAGCAGCGACACACTACTGCGTGTTTACACGGAACCACACACACGTTATCACCTACGTCTGCAACAAGCAACAGCAAAAGAGGATGTGCTTTGCTTACATGCGTTTTTTTCAATTATTCCTACTTCTATGCGTTTATTATAATCTATGCTAAGCATTATGCCAAACTGTATGTGAATGTTTATTAAGTTGAATGAGACTATATTTCTTAAATATTTAGATGTTCTTAATATTTACGTAGTTTTTAGAAAACAATACTGAAGTAAGAAGGCGAAGAAAAATAATCTGTGAACAGCCCATGACCGGTGTGAAGGAAAATTGAAGAGCGGCATAGCGGGAAGGTAACGTGCAATAACAAATTGATCACCCATTTAATAAATAACCCAAACGTAAAATTGATGGAGGGTTAGATTTAATCAGAATTATACTTTTTCTTCAAATTTGTGTTCTTACACACAAAAAGTACGTATGTAAACCTACCCTTCTCCATTAATTTGAAGACAAAAAAACAAAATGGGTAGAACCCGCCCATAATATAAATTAGAAAGAATAGGGTCCTACCTAATCCAGTAGCTGAAAAGACATAGGATTAAAGGAATAAGCGGCAAGGGGTGTGCTAGCTGAGGGAGTGCGCAGCGCGCTCTTAAGGATAAATGCAGAGCTGATGTATGTCTGGGAGCCAAGGCATTCTTTGTGTCGACCTGAACGAAAATCGTCAGCAAACTGTAGTGTGGTTCACCAGAAAGAAGTGTCGTTAACCACATAAAACCTGGAACGACCACTAAGTTTTGTTTTCAGGTATCCTCCTCGTACTTGCCGAGTCGTGTTGAGCCGTTGAGTCGTGGCCTTCCTCCTCTCCACCTCTCTCTCTCGCGCTGCTACTCGCGCTCTCTGCCGGCTCTCTCGCTCTCCTCTGAGCACTCTCCTCTGCAGACCTCCTGCTCCTATCTGCGCCTCTCTGCACCTCTATCCCGTCGCTCTTCTCCCCTTCTCTCTTCTGCTCCCACGTCTCCTCGCTACTACCTCTCTCTGCATCGGTAGCTCCTCTCTCTCCGAAGAGCTCTTCTTCTACAAAAGCTCGCTCGCTTCGCTTGCTCGCACATACGTTTCTTTTCGCTGGCTTATTATATCTTTTTGGCTCTCCCTGACACTACTTCCTATCCACTCTCTCTTCACTCTGCTCTCTCTCTCCTCTCTTCTCTCTCTCAACTCTCTCTCTTACTCTCTCTCTCCTACTCGTCCTCTATCTCCGCGCCCTCCTCTCTCTCTGCTCCCTCTCTCCTAGCTCTCGCTCTCCTCTTCTCTCTCCTCTGCTACTTCTCCTCCTCTCTCTCACTCTCTTCTTTGCTACCTCTCTCTCTCTCTCGATCTTCTCCTCCTCTCTCTCTGGTGCTTCTCTCTTCTCTGTCTCCTCTCTCTCCTCCCCACTCTCTTGATTCTCTCTCTCTTCTCTCTCTGTCTCTCTCCTCTCTCTTCTCCTCTCTCTTCTCTCTTGGTTGTGACGGTGGTGGAGGTGGTGGTTGTGAAGTGGTGGTGGTTGATGGTGGAGTGGAGTGGTGGTTGATGATGGTTGATTATTGATTATGCATTTTGAGTTATTGAGGTTTTATTAGCCAAAATGTTTACAAAGTGCGGGACACCTAATCATACTATATTTACAAAAATCAGTTAAGTGCATTCAACGTACCAGCCTGAGCATCTCGGTCAAGAGCTAAGCGAGACAGAACAATAATCTTTATACAGCATGAACTGAAAAGAGACATCTATCAGCAGGACAGCCGGCACGTATATTAACAAATTATATTAAATATTCCTTAGATGACCTATATACCTAAAACAAATACACGCACACAATACACTAGCCATAACAAATCACCAATATACGACAAAATACTATAACACAAATATATTTACATATATGTTCCCTTGTATTTGACTTTGAAAAAAGTATAAAAAGAGAATATTCTTTTTAAGGCTTTAAACTTGTGAATTAGTGTATTGCCATTAATAATTGCCTTCAAATTTCATTAGGTTTATTGCATTCCACAATGTGTCCAACACGGTGTTGTGTATAAAGAAAAATTGATATAGTGTTGTACGTGTTTGTGGAAACAATCGGGCAAATTATTCCCCTTGTACCTTGACTGTGGTGGAGGAGCACTACCTGAGTCTACAATATTTTACTGTTGGTGATAACTGTTACTCATATCACAAGTATGATAAAATAAGTTAGTAACAAAAAGTAAATAACCTAACGAGATCAAATTTTTGCATAGCCCTAATTCATTTTAAATACATCATCATGTCACAAATCATCAGAAGTATCTACATAGGAATCTATTTACCTCTAAAGCAAATTGTTTGAATGAGTTTCTTGTGAGACACCAAAAAAATCTTTTATGATGTAGGCCAAAAGTACAATCCCAGATAGATAGCACAATATATAATGTAGAGGTAGGCAAGATATATAAATAAACTGTTCCGTAATGCCTCAAGTCGTTAGGTCTAAGTGTGTCGAATTTGTTATATGATTCCACACATTTTTGATAAAAGTTAAGGCACACAGAACCTGAATATGATTTTTTCAGTTCAACAATTTTCGTCAATTATAACATCCCCAAGAATTTTGTTACCTAGAAACTCGTTATATGTAGTCACACCCGTCCTAACAAGACGAACACTATTAGATTCTAAAGTGATTAGGAATTAGAACGACCCTTGTGAAATAAAAATATTAAGTCTTGTTTATGTTTAACGCCTAATTTGTTCTGCCCACATACTACCCATCTCGTTATCTAGTTTTCTCCAGTCCTCTAGGTAGTAACTTTACATGATGCAATTGGTCAAATGTTTTGTTCTGTCATTTGGAGAGATGACATTGGTGGTCATCTGACAAATTAACAAATAATTGAATCATCGTGAGACTACACTAGCGTAGCTAATATCATTATAATGTAAACCCCCAAAAAAAAAAATTAAAGGTCCCACCCAAAAATTCGATCCTTAAGGTTGATGTGGCACTCACCTGTCAATAGTTTTTTTTTAGTTGTAGCTTAGATGATTGTTATTTACAGTAGAACAGCCTGTTTTCTATCTGACAAATAATAGGAAAGGGAGAAAACACGTCTAAGAAGTTATCCTCTGATACCCCAATTATTGCCAATTTTCTCAATCCCATTAATATGTTGTGAGATGTATATTAACAGAGAGTCATGAAGGCTCTTTATCAAATCAAGAAGAAAATTATTTTCTAGAACATGTAACGTATTTTCCAGACTATTATGCTACTCTCTCGTTAGTGAACTGTAATATTGCTCTTTTTCCGTTGTCTTATTTTACGGAAACCAAAATAAGCTCTCCGATAAGGATAACAAGTGATAATTCTCAAAAAATCCAGGTTGTAAGTAAGTCTGTAGCTATTTGCTTTTCAAATACTTTTTGCATCATGGAAAAAACATTTGAATTGGAATTTACAAAAACCTAATCAAAAATATTTTCATTTTCCATCAATATAGAAAATTTATGATGTTCCCCTTTCACGTTTTGATATGTGATTAAACACAGAATATTTTATAGGCATTATAAATCAAAGTATCCACGAATCACGAAAAACAGGACTAGACGCTCGGGTTAACGTCAAAAGGAAATGGGGTCTTTGGTTTGAGTCTTTGACCATTGCCCCAGCCAGTGAATCTAACACACTTCCTTGGATTAAATAGGTGTTAGCGGTAATTACGTTTAGCACTTTTCACAGGCAGGTTTACATACTGGAAACATTACCTGTCATTCGTACTATGTAATTGCCAAGGTCCTATCACTCTTAAGTGCATGGTATCGTTTTCGAACTGTTTTCCTGCGCGGCCCCTCGTCACCGAAGGAGGGAGGGGTAGGCGGGGGAAGAGTCTTGTTTTGTGCTATCCGGATCAGTTACATGTAGTTTGTTATGTATCATGTCAAGTTCAACGCAGATACACCTCGCAATGGAACCAAGCGGTCATCCTGGTATGTCTTCCCTATGAAATTCCAATGTACGATGTAATCCCGAGCCGTTTACAGTAAATGTGTCGAGGAGTTTTTGTTTTCAATTATAATCTAAGGTTTATATATTTATGTACAATAGATTATAATACTAATGTTTTTCGGATATTTTATCTATTATATAATTATTAATCTAGGTAAGAATAAGTGTTTTGATGATTATTCTAGAAATATTCTTTTCCGAAGCTCAGATTTTTGTTGAAATAAAGCTTAAAAAGCTAACTAAGCTCCTTATCAAACTGGATTAATATATTATAGCCTTGACTTTCAAAGGTAGATAGATCATTGTCTTTACAGTAAAATAAATAAATCTAACACTAGAGAACTGGGGTGTGTTTTTTAAGCTCGAATTATTGTCTCAGCAAAGCCCCAACCCAAAGTAGGATTAATTTTTTACACTTTCGCTCACCCTTGGAAACAGACTCTTCTACTTACTGATTTCCCATACCAATTTGTACTTTCGATTTATTCTTTAAAATAAAACGTTGAGGAGGGTGTTTTAACATAACAATCTTGAATCTTCGAAACATCACCCCGTAATTTTTGAACAAAAACCCAAAAACCCATAACAATCCAAAATCGAAATACTATAACACAAATATATTTACTATATGTTCCCTGCTATTTTGACTTTGAAAAGTATAAAATATCTTTTAAGCTTAACTTTGAATGTATTGACATTAATAATTGCCTTCAAATCATTAGGTATTGCATTCCAAAATTGTGGTCCAACACGGTGTAAAGAAAATTTATATAGTGTTGTACGTGCTTGTGGAAAAATCTGAGCAATATTATTTCCCCTTGTACCTTGACTGTGGTGGAAAACTGTAAATATTTTACTGTGTTGATCACTGTTACTTATATCAGTAAAAATAGTTAGTAACAAAAAGTATTACCTAACGAGATCAAATTTTTGCAGCCCTAAATCATTAAATACATCATCATCAAATCATCAATATCAATAGAATCATATTTACCTCTAAAGCAAATTGTTCTGATGAGTTTCTTTTGAGACACCAAAACATCTTTTATGATTGTAGGCCAAGTACATCCCCAGATAGATACACAATATATAATGTAAGGGTAGCAAAGATAATAATAAATGTTCCGTAATGCCTCAGTCGTTAGGTTGTGTCGAATTTTGTATATGATTCCACACATTTTTGATAAATTTAAGCACACAGACTGAATATGATTTTTTCAGTTCAAATTTTCGTCAATTATAACACCCAAGAATTTTGTACTAGACACTCGTAATAGTTCACACCCTCTCAAGAATATTGATTCTAAGTTATTAGTAATAGAACGACTTTGAAATAAAATATAATTAGTCTTTTTTATGTTAACAGCTAATTTGTTTTGCCAAAACCCATCTCGTTATTTTCTCCAGTTCGGTTTTAAACTTTACATGCAATTGGTCAAATGTTTTGTCTGTCATGAGGAGATTGGTGTCATCTGCAAATAAAACATAATTGAATTTATCACTAGCGTTAGCAATATCATTAATGTAAACCAAAAACAATAAAGGTCCCAAAATTGATCCTTGTGGCACTCCCCTGTCAATGTTTTTTTAGTGTAGATTGATTGTTATTACAGTAGACAGCCTGTTTTCTATCTGACAATAACTAGAAACATTTTCTAGTTTTTATTCCTCTGATACCAATATTGCCAAGTTTATCCAATAATATTGTGTGATTAAGAGAGTCAAAGGCTTTACTCAAATCAAGAAATATTCTAGCAACATGTAACTTATTTTCCAGACTCTTATGCACTTCGGTTGTGAACTTTAATATTGCTTTTTCCGTTGTCTTATTTTTACGGAAACCAAATTAGCTCTCAGATAACAAGTTATAATTCTCAAAAAATCCAGTAAGTCTTGTAGCTATTGCTTTTTCAAATACTTTGCTCATGAAAAACATGAATTTACAAAACCAATCAAAAATATTTCATTTATCAATATAGAAATTTTGATGTTCCCTTTTCACGTTGATTAAACACAGAATATAGCATTATAAATCAAAGTATCCACGAATCCACGAAAACAGACTAGACGCGTACGTCAAAGTAAATGGGGTTTGACATTGCCCCGCCAGTAATCTAACATTCCTGGATAAATTAGTGTTAGCGGTAATTTACGTTAGCATTCTACAGGCATACATACTGAAATACCTGTCATTCGTTACTATGTAATTTCCATGTTCCTATCCTCTTTAAGTGCATGGTATCGTTTTCGAACTGTTTCCTGTAGGCCTGTCACCGGAGGGAGGGGTAGGCGGGGAAGAGTCTTGTTTTGTGCTATCCGGATCCCTTACATGTAGTTTGTTAGTATCATGTAGTTCAGCAGATATCCTCGCAATGGACCCAAGGGTCTCCTGGTATCTGTTCTTCCTATGAATTCCAATGTACGTATGTAATCCCTGAGCGTTCCAGTAAATGTGTCGAGGTTTTTTCAATTATAATCTAAGTGTTTATATTATGTACATATAATTATAATCTAATGTTTATATTATGTATATATAATTATAATCTAAGTAATAATAAGTGTTTTGATATTCTAGAAATATTCTTTCGCAGCTCAGATTTTTTGTGAAATAAGCTTAAAACTAATTAGCTCCTTATCAATGATTTAATAATATATCCTTGACTTCTCTAAAGGATATCATTGTATACAGTAAAATAATAATCTACTAAAACTGTGTTAAGCTCGATTTTTGTCTTCATAAGCCCCAAATATGATTATTTTTTTAGTTTCTTCCCTGGAACAGACTTTACTGATTTCCCAACATTTGTTTCGATTAAAAAAAAGTTGAGGAGTTTAACATACATGAATCTTCTTAAAAATCACGTAATTTTGACACACACAATGATAACTATAAATAAAACCGCAAACTCATAAGAACTTTAAAAACATGTAATATAGGACGAATAAACAGCTTGAGTTACGAAAAAAACAAGACACATGATAACTTAATTATTTTAGTTTAAACAAAATATAGCAAATAAAAGTATCGCCACTGGTCGGGCAGGAGGAGGAAAGGGCGTTACGTCACAACAAAATCATATAAAAAAAATGAAAGCCAACAAGGCTGAAAGAATAACACAAGCTTTAGCTCTTACCTTTTGTAATAATTCACATGTAACACAACACTTTTATGTGGTCTCTCTCTCTCTCTCTCTCTCTTTCTCTCTCTCTCTCTCTCTCTCTCTCTCTCTCTCTCTCTCTCTCTCTCTCTCTCTGTCTCTCATCTTCTCCTCCTCTCTCTCTCTCTCTCTCTCTCTCTCTCTCTCTCTCTCTCTCTCTCTCTCTCTCTCTCTCTCTCTCTCTCTCTCTCTCTCTCTCTGTCTATATTTTCTCTATTTCTCTCTCTCTTCTCGTCCTTCAAAACACGTCATATTCTTGTCTATAGTTTCCCGGGACGCAAACTTGCCACATCGCCGACACTTTAACGCTGAGCTGGGCGTCGGGTATTTTACTTCGATTATTCAGGAGACTCGCGTGAATGGCGGAGAGAAGCAATTCACGTACGCGGTGTTGTGTGTATCTCTATTTGCAAGGCTGGTTTATGTTTCATTGGTTTTCCTATTCTGTACGTTAAGTTCCTCTTCTTCTTCTTCTTTGTTGTCTTTTTCTTTTTCGTCTTCTTCTTCATCTTCTTTTACTTTATATTCTTCTTCTCTTCTTCTTCGTCCTCTTCTTCTTCTTCTTCTTCTTCTTCTTCTTCTTCTTCTTCTTCTTCTTCTTCTTTTTCTTCTTTTTCTTCGTTGTCTTCTTCTTCGTTGTCTTCTTCTTCTTCTTCTTCTTCTTTTTCTTCTTCTTCTTCTTCTAATTCTTTTTCTTAGTGTTCTTGAATATGTTGCTGAGAAATCCTGAATCTGTAGTTTTTATTACGCCCGATTTTTCAATAACTCAAAATCTCAACCCATCTGTCTCTTGTTGATCTTTCCTTCTTTTCACGCGGAGTTTTTTTCCTGCCCCTCCTTGTGCATACCGATAGTACGTGCTGTTTGTTCTTCCTTTGTGTTATTGCTCCTCCTCCTTTGTTAGAGCTTGGAAGGGGTTGACCCGGGCAAAACAAACACCAAAGGCCTCTTTAAAGGGGGAGGTTTACCTCCTCCTCCTCCTCCTCCTCCTCCCTCCCCTCCTCTTCCTCCTCCCTCCTCCCCCTCCTCCTCCTCCTCCTCCCTTTTCCCCCTTTTTCTCCATTCCTCCTGTGGGCCGGGGTGACTGGGCAGCTTAGATCCAGATGAAGGGCGATTCGCCCACTCTCCCCCCTCTTGATTGGGCTCATTGGATTTACAAAAGGAAGAAGGAAGGAAGGGGAAAAAGGAAGGAAAAATAACAAAGGAAGGGGGGAGGGAGGAAAGGGGGGGGGGAGGAGGGGGAGGGAGAGGGGGAAAGGAGGAGGGAGGAGGAAGGGGAGGAGGAAAGAGGGGGGGAAGGAGGAGGCTAAGTTGAGGTGCATTCTTTTCACGAACCTTTTAAATTTGGCACAATATAATATAATAATTGTAATTTAATATGATAACCATTATTAATAATATGGGTTTTATCTGATAACACAAGACGTAACACTAAGGAACACTTGTATCAGTGACCTTGAGGGTACCGTTGCTTTGGTAACACACCTTTAAAACAAACCCATGTACAAATTTTGTCACAGGGGTTTGTCACAAAAACACTCAATCCCCCTCGCTCTTACGAAAAATTCAACTCAAATTTGTGAAGCGTTAAGGGGAAAAAAATTTGAGGGGCTCAGTCCCCAAAATTCGCAAACTTTAAATAAAATATGTGTTACAAGGCTACAGATTTATGATTTGTGAAGTATTTAAAGGTAATAAATATGGTAGGAAGATTTAAACTCAAGATTCGTGAAGCAGTTAGGGATATAAGTGTTACGAGGCTTCGGACTAATGATTCACGAAGCACCTAAGGGGAAGGAGCCTCAACTCCGCTTCCTGCTTCTTCACTCTCACTGATTCGAAACGCGCGAGTGAGCAGACAAAGACAAGTCGCGTTCATATGTTTTTTGTTTCATATATAATAACATATATGCTCATATATGTTTTGTTTCCGTAAAAAAAGAATGTGTTTCCAAGCAGAGCAACAGGTCACGGTTAGAGACAAGGACAATGAAGGACATTTATACCTTTCGTCTCTTCCTGCTCTTCACTCTTCCTTCTTCCTCGACGTATAAAGAAGCATTACTCCCCGAGGTACGCTTCAAATTGGTGCCTTGTAGTCTTTCCTCCTCTATTCGTCTTCTCTTTCCAATAAAACTTTCAACGTTTACCTTTTTGCCGTGTAATATCTCAAACCCTCAAACGTGCGCTGAGATTATTCCGGCGTCGAAACACGGGATGCATCAGACTTGCATGTGGTCTTACGAACTTTGGCGAGCATCAAAAAAGCTCCTTAATTCAGGTCGATTTAGAAACCTTAAGGGCCTTCAGGAGAGACTTAGTAGACATCAGGGACTCGTGTAAGATTTAAAAGTCTTCCGGGAACATGGCGGGGCGGGAGTAAAACTTTGGTAACCACTGAGAGAGATAACGATGCCTGCCAATAACTTAGGAGGAGGAAGGGAAGGGAAGCCGTGGCAGAGGTTTGACTTGCAGCCCTTCTTGCCTCGCTGAACTGACCCCTCACACGCCTCCTCCTCCTCCTCCTCCTTCTCCTCCTTCTCCTCCTCCTCCTCCTCCTTCTCCTCCTTCTCCTCCTCCTCCTCCTCCTTCCCCTCGTTTCTTTCTCCTTGGCGTCGTCCTCCTACTGCACTATTAAAAGCAACACAAGAAGTGTCTGGGTGATTGTTCCAGAGATCAATACTCTATCTATACAAGTTAATATTATAGTGTCACCCGCCGCACCGAGTGTGTGCAATGTAGAGAAAGGTGAAGACGGAAGAGGAGGAATGTAACATTAATTTTGTCCTTGATTTTCTTTACCTTTTTAATTAGCAATACATTTTTAGGGGAATACTTTTCTTTATTCTCCTATGTATGCATGCAGTTTAGGCATGTATAAAACTCAACAACACACACACACACACACACACACACACACACACACACACACACACACAACACATCACACAACACACCACACACACACACACACACACACACACACACACACACACAACACACACCGATCAGCCCCACGCATACAAGACACGAGACACAGACGAGGAGAGAATTAATATTCGATGACAATTCCACGAGTTATAAACTACTCTAGGGACAGATGCGAGAGGAACGAGACCAGTAATCACATATGAGAGAGGAGTAATGCGGCAAGATAGATGAGCAGTGCTAAACTATTTCTATGATCATGGTGAACTGACAGAGGAAACGTGAGAGCCTTTATCATTATTGGTGAGAGACTGTAATCCCCCCCCGCATGCAATCGAATTCACAGCAATGTATATTTATGCTATTGTGATAACAATGGTACTGTGATTTGTGCCTTTAAATTTTGGATACTGTCACGCCTATTGCTGCTAACCATGCTCAATTCCTCCTTCGTATATCTTATCCTTGGTTGCTGAAATGTTTTTTTCTTTCATCATCCATATTTCTGCCATTCACTCCTCTTTTTGAATCCTCATCACTTCCATCCATCTTCTTCCTTTCCTTCCTTCCATCTTTCTTTCTTCTTCATCCTCTTCTGTCCTTCCATCTTTCTTCCATCCATTTCTTCCATTCCATCCTCTTCTTTCCTTCCTTCCATTTCTTTCTTCATTCCTTCCTTCCTTCCTTTCTCTTCCTTCCATCCATTTTTCTTTCTCCTTCCTCTTCTTCCTTCCTTCTTTCTTCCTTCCATCATCTTTCTTCTTCTTCTCCTTTTCCTTCTCTTTCTCCTCTCTCCTCTCCTCTCCTCTCTCTCTCTTCTCTCTCTCTCTCTCTCTCTCTCCTCTCTCTCTCTCTCTCTCTCTCTCTCTCTCTCTTCTCTCCTCTCTCTCTCTCTCTCTCTCTCTCTCTCTCGTCTCTCCTCTCCTCTCTCTCTCGCTCTCTCGTCTCTCTCTCTCTCTCTCTCTCTCTCTCTCCTCTCTCTCTCTCTCTCTCTCTCCTCCTCTCTCTCTCTCTCTCTCCTCTCTCTCTCTCTCTCTCTCTCTCTCTCTCTCTCTCTCTCTCTCTCTCTCTCTCTCTCTCTCTCTACTCTCTCTCTCTCTCTCTCTCTCTCTCTCTCTCTCTCTCCTCTCTCTCTCTCTCTCTCTCTCTCTCTCTCTCTCTCTCTCTCTCTCTCTCTCTCTTCTCTCTCTCTCTCCTCTCTCTCTCTCTCTCTCTCTCTCTCTCTCTCTCTCTCTCTCTCTCTCTCTCTCTCTCTCTCTCTCTCTCTCTCTCTCTCTCTCTCTCTCTCTCTCTCTCTCTCTCTCTCTCTCTCTCTCTCTCTCTCCTCTCTCTCTTCTCTCTCTCTCTCTTTTTTTTTTTATTTATTTATTATTTATACAAATAAACAGTTTACAGAGAAGTTACATTCAACATTACATTGTAGCATAGTAACTTACAGACTAAAGGTTACATTCTTCATGCTCCCTATCTTAAAGTCTTACTCTGGTCCTTATAATAGTCACTATATCACTATCACTCAGCTCTGCCCAGCAACCATTTGATCACCATCACTTTGAATTCCTGGATACTCACTCCGTTAAATTATGTTTGTGATAGCAGCGTGTTACACCAACTGATATACTCATATGTGTTTGTGAAATGGCGTTGGTGGTGCCACGTACGGCAGCGGGGCTGTAATAGCTCACCAGGAGCCACAGCGACAGCAAGGATGGTAGCTGGAGCTAGGCGGTATGGCTGCCACAACGCCTAAAGGTGACTGACACGCTTCACCTGCACCTTGAACACCACGGTGAGTCCCGCAACGTCACGTCGGTGTTGGAGGGTGGTGAGATGTGGCTCCTGTCCGGCATTGTTGTCTTCAATGATCCTCACCGCTCGGGCCTGCACCTTGCCCAGGAGGGTGAGGTGTTTATTGGCCGCGCTGCCCTACGCAAGCCACGCGTACTCCAGGGAGGAGCGAATCTGCGCCTTGTAGAGGATTTCTAGCCGTCGAGAAGCCACGACATCCTCCTCAGAGATGCCAGCTTCCCGTAAGCCACTCTAGCGAGCCGCTCGATGTGGGTTATGAAGGTCAAACTACGGTCGTAGGTGACCCTCAGTACCTCCACCTCGTCCTGCGGCGCCAGTGTGTCCCCGTTGAATCTAAGGCGCAGAGCTGCACCCGACCTGGAGACGTTGAGAAGCTGTGTTTTGTGAGAAGCAAACTTCACTTGCCACATGCTGCCCCAGGCTGCGATGCGGCTTAGCGCGTCCTTGAGCTGGGAAGTGGTGGTAGTTTCCTCCTCTAAGCTGTAGCTCTGGGTTTGGGTAATGTCATCCGCAAAGGCCTTCGCCCTTGGGATGAGATGCAGCAAGTCATTAATGTAGATGTTCCAGAGCAGGGAGCCGAGGCAGCTTCCCTGAGGCACACCTGCTCTGATGGACTGTACCTCGGACTCCCGACCACTGACAGTCACCCTTAGGTGTCTGTCTCTCAGATAGTCTCTGAGGAGAGGCAGGAGTGCCCCGTCTATACCGGCGGTGCTGGGCTTTGTGACCAAAGCTTCATGCCACACCCGGTCAAAGGCGCCTTCGATGTCCAGCGCCACGACGGTAGTGGCCTTGCCTTTCTCCAGGGCTGCACTCAGGTCAGAAGCCAGCAGTAGGTGCAGGTCTGCCGCTGACCTCCCCTGCCGAAACCCAAACTGCCTGGTGCAGAGCAGGTGGTGCCTCTCGAGGTGCTCGGTGATTCTCGAGGCCACGACGGTTTACATCACTTTGCTGAGCACCGGCAGCAGGGACACAGGGCGGTAATTTTTTACCTCAGTCTTTCCACCCTTCTTGTGAACTGGAACCACATTAGTGGTTTTCCAGGACTTAGGCCAATTGCTGGTCTGAAGGCAATGATTGAAAAGTGAGGCGAGTGGACGCGCCAGCTCATTGGTACACTGGCGAAGCAGACGGGAACTGATGTTGTACGGCCCCAGCGCTTTTTTTTCGTCCACTTTAAATAAAATATCTTTCACTTAACTTTCACTTGTTTTCACTGCCACTAGTTTTTCACTGATTATGACCGGCAGTGTCGGTGGTAAGCTCTCCAGGTCAGCGATGCGCATTTTTCCAGCGAAGTGGCTGGCCAGGAGGTTCGCCTTATCTTGAGCAGTATGAGCCACGCTGCCATCCTCCCGGAGGAGAGAAGGGATAGTGTTTCCCTTTGACTCGCCCTGCTGCTCCTTAACATGGCTCCACCAGCTTTTGGTCCCCACCTGGCCACCCCGCAGCCTTCCCCTGAGGTTTGCCTTCCAGTGCTCTGAGGCCCACTCTTGGGTGTCCCTTATTCGCTGGGCTGCCTCTCTGTGACTATACCTGGTCCGTTTCGTTGGGTGCCTCATGTAGGCACGCCAGGCGCGATACTTGGCGTCAGAGGCAGCGCGGCAATCAGGTCCAAACTCTCTCTCTCTCTCTCTCTCTCTCTCTCTCTCTCTCTCTCTCTCTCTCCCTCCTCCCCTCCTCCTCTCTCCTCCTTTTCTCTCTCTCCTCTCTCTCTTCTCTCTCTCTCTCTCTCTCATCTCTCTCTCTTCTCTCTCTCCTTTCTCTCTCTCTCTCTATCTCTCTCTCTCTCTCTCACTTTTTTTTTATACTTTATTGTTGAATTCATATAGGTTTTACTGTCAAAAGCTTCAGCTGGACTACTGAGAACTATCTTTGACTTTTCAGGAATGTGTAGATTATTCCTAGCTTAGCATACATGCATGGGTTACTATTCTAATTTTATATTTTTATAATTCACTATTCCACTACTAAATGAATTTACATGTACTTGGAGAAAATGATGTGTTACTATTATAATTTTTTATTTTATGTGTCACTAATAATAATTTTTATATAGACATAGTTGAACTTAAGCATCATAGGGTTTACAGGTATGTACTTAATACTATGGCTGCTTTATCCAAGCGTTCACAACATCATTGAAGGTCTGGAGTGACGAGGTAGAGTGACGCTGTGTCTGCTGTACCATGCGGGTCCACATTCTTGTGTAGCGTGGAATGAAGGAACGCAGAGAGAGATCTGTCCTGGCAAAATGGAAGATCAGTTGATGGTCCCTGTTAGCACCAGCTCGTGTGGTGTGGCCGTGTGGTCTTGCCCAGGATTGTTGGAGAGCAGTCAGGTGCGGGACATGCTGCTTGTGTGTCCTGCAAACGACACATATTCCTGCTACGTTGCGACGCTGCTGCAAGGGTTGCAGAGGAGGGAGAAGCCGGTCCGGAAGAGCCTTCAGACATGTTAACCGTTGTGCTCGGGCCTGTACCTTGTCAAGAAGGCTCAGGTACGAAGGGGGGCAGGAAGACCACATGAGAGGGGCTTACTCCATACGTGAGCGTACTTGGGCTGCGTATAAGATGGTGATCCCTTGGGAGTCAAAAAGGTGTGAGACACGCTGGACACACCTGAGTTTCCAGGCGGCTTTCCTTGCAATGGCTCGGATGTGGTCGATGAAGGTCAGAACGCTATTCACTTCCACCCCAAGTATGTAGAGGGACATCTACAGGGGCACCGGCCTCCCACCCAGTAAGATGGTAGGGATCGGAGTATTAGGAGGACGTTGTCATCGGGAGATGAGCATCGCCTGGGTTTTCTCTAGGGCGAGATCCACTTGCCATCGACGACCCCATGATATGACGGTTTATGGTTTATGGAGGACCTAGTTTATGTGAGCGACAGTCGTGCGGTGATCACCAATGTCGCAGGGGAATGTCAGGGTGCAGTCATCGGCATATGCATGTGCCTCTGGGATGAGGGATTCATTATAAAATACATTCCAGAGAAGAGGGCCGAGCACACAGCCCTGTGGGACGCTGGCAAAGATCAGGTGTTCCTCTAAGGTTTGACCGTCCACCACCACTTTGATAAATCTGTCCCGCAGGTAGTCTTGCAGTAGGAGCAGCAGATGACCGCTGACACCCAAACTGTTCAGTTTGATGATGAGACTGTGATGCCACGTCCTATCAAATGCTCCTGCAATGTCAAGGTCAATGACGTATGAGTCCTTTCCTTGGTCAAGACGCTTATGCCATGTGATGGACAAACAAACAGCAATAGGTCTTCCACTGACTTGTTTGCTCGGATGCCAAATTGCTTTATGTTAAGAAGGTGGTGTGATATGAAGAAGGATGATATCTTGTCGGCTATTATAGCTTCCAGCGTCTTGCCAAGAACTGATAGAAGGGAGATGGGTCTATAGTTCATGGGGTCAGTTCTTTTGCCTTTCTAGTGTATTGCCACCACACTGGTATCCTTCTATAGGGTGGTAGGGTAGGTCATACTTGGGTGCCATCATGAATCTGAATAAATCCTCTCATGCGGGGTGTCTAAATTATGTATTTTTATACAATGAATTCATATATGAGCTTATTTTTTGGGTAGAACATCTCTAACCTACATCAATTTGAATTTCAATTTTTCTATTTTACCCTTTACAGCCCCTTTATATAATATTAGAAGACATAAGGCAGATCATGTATATTGATTAAGCCAAATCAAATTGTCATATTTATTATCATGTCAATCGCATGTATAGCAATGTATACAATTACAAAGATTATTCTCCTGACTTCTTGAACCTTGCCAGGTTGCACAAGTCCTGTTTTGACTCATTTTTGGACATCAGCCTCCTGCTGGTTTCCTGAGCCCTGATCCCTCCATCCCTCTTTTCATGTGAAAAGTACTTAGCAGAAGTCTCAGTCACCATTTTAATAACCCTCTCAATGCTTTGTTTGTGGCAAGGCTAGTTGAGCACTTCCATGGGTGTGTTGACGAGGTTTTTCACCTCGGACGTGTTTAGAGAGCAGGTGAGAGGTGGCTCTGACACATATTCTGGCCAGCTGATCAGGTCACCTATGCTGGAAGCATCACAATTAATGTCAGGTGTCCTTCTGGTTCTAACAGAGGAGTCTCCTAGCTGAGCTTCTGGGTCTCCATCTCCCCTGATGGCCAGGATTCTCTCCACCCCCCAAATCCTCTCCTTCTGATCCTCAGAGCACAGCATTGGTTGGAGGATGGCTTCACTGTGGGCATACGAAACAGATCTTTTCACAGTTGGCATCACAATGTCCAGCACCTCCTTCCTCTGTGACTTAAGGCAGTCCAGTTGAAAGAGGATGTGCCTAGGCCCTTCAATCCAGGAGTGTTTGACTTGCAAATTGAACCAACATGGATAATACACTCCAATGATGAATTCCACAATGCAGTGCAGATTCTTCAGGTTCTTCCCTTTAAGTCCATGTTTTGACACCCAAAGCCTGAGAAGTCTATTAGCTGTTGTGAGCTAGCGGCTGTGGTTTACTGGTCCTATCTCCAACAGAGCCAGCCCTCCAGGAAGCACTCCATCCCTGACTGCACAGACAATTTTATAGCCATAGTGTTGATCAGTTGAGAGATCTTGAATGACCTTGTTAGGCAGCTTGATCAGTGGAGGGCCAACGGAGATACGGGTGAAGTTTGGATTGATCTCAAAGTCTGTAGCAGAATCAAGGAGCTTTCCTATTGGCCCGGATAATTGTTTGTCTGACAGAGTAGGACCATCAAGGCCAACAATCAAATGGCGCAGGGGAAGTTCACCAGTGTGTAAGTTGCACACCAACCAGACCAGCTTTCTCCCCAGGTGCAGTTCCAGCTTCCGCATTACTCCAGCTTTCACACCAGTGTTTACATTTGTAGAGTCTCCTCCAATGGCCAACAAGGTTTTATCAAAACCCCTTCATTTCAGCCAAGCAAACATGATCTTAGCAATATTCTCCGCATGTGACTCCTCTTTAGTTGCTTTCTCTGGGATAAAGTGAAACAGATAGTAGCTCCCAGGTTCACTAGCAGCACTGTAGTGTATTTCCTTGATCATAGCAGGAAAAGATTGGTCACTTCCCTCAGCTTCCATCATCACATTGGTCAGGTCAATCCGCCCATCAAAGAGGATGCAGGTGATGCCCTCGTCCTCCCTGCATTTTTCTTCAAACCCATGCCCCAGCTCTCTCATCAACTTCTCCTGTGCTCTCTTGACCTTGCTCTTATCAATCACTTTACTTGTGTTGTCTTCTGTGATAAATCCTGCATCAATCAGAGCTGCTGTTGCTATTGCTGCAGTTGGCCTTAGCTCTATGCCATATCGTACACTAGCAAGGGCAATGTTTGAAATCTCATCATAATTTTTCTGTATCGTAGTCGAAGCTGCAGGCTTATGGTAAATTTCTGGAAAAAACTCTACTTTTGGAACAAACTCATCTTCTGCACCACTTCTCTCCAATTCCAGATCCTCATCACCATCAGCCAAAAATATCTTCACATGCTCCCTGACTGCCTTCTCTGCTGCTGCAGCAGTTTCCTCCTTGCTCATTTTGATTATCTTTGCCTTCTTTTCCATCACCTGCCTTACTAATGTTCTCAACTGTCTTTTGTGCTCTGGCAAATCAGGGCCACTTATTTGATGGGGTCCTATACTTCCAACCTTCACTCTCTGTCCCATGATATAGGCTAGATCAAAGACTACTTTATACTGGACTTGCTACTCGTGCCCCGCGCCAACCCGCCCATGACCAGTGGAGGCCAGTTTTGCGATTCCTGCCATTTTTTAACATCACTCCTATTTCCCTTCCTAACGTTTATCAGTATATATGATATACCGATATCTTCGTAAATGTTTTTTCTATAATATTATCAAATAAAAAACAGTAAAATACACTAAAGAAATGCCATTATGAGAGAGTGAAGAAATATGCATGACCTCAATATATACTTAAACTCTTCGCCATTTAATATTTTGCGACCAAACATTTTAGATGAAACATATTAATAGAAGCGGATTTTCATTAGCTTTCCATTGATATGTTTCGTTTTCTGATAAATGAATTACCACCATGCATAAATTAGCGTTAACTAAAAAAATAACATCATCAATCGGATCGGCAAGTAAAAAAGTGTTCCGTGAATACAGTAGACTATGGCATATCAATATAAATGATACACTGTTATCTTCGTGAATGTTTGTTCTATAATATTATCAAATAAAAAACTGTAAAATACACTAAAGAAATTCCATTATGAGACTGAAGAAATATGCATGAACTTATATTCACTTAAGCTCATCGCCATTTGATATTTTGCGTGCAGACTTTTTACATGCAACATATCAATAGAAGCGGAATTTCATTAGCTTTCCATTGCTATATTTCATTTTCTGATACATAAATTGGAACTATGCATAAATTTGCGTTAACTAAATAAATAACATCATCCATCGGGTAACTATCCCGATAGATGATGTTATTTTTTTAGTTAACGCTAATTTATGCATGTTTATGATTTATGTATCAGAAAATGAAATATAGCAATGGAAAGCTAAGGAAAATCCGCTTCTATTGATATGTTTCATCTAAAATGTTTTCTCGCAAAATATTAAATGGCGATGATTTCAAGTGAATGCATATTTCTTCACTCTCTCATAATGGCATTTCTTTATTGCATTTTACGGTTTTTTTATTTGACAATATTATAGAACAAACATTTACGAAGATAACGGTATATCATATATACTGATAAACCATAGGAAGGGAACAGGGAGTGATGTTCGAAAATGGCAGGAATCGCAAAACTGGCCTCCACTGGAAATAGCCCTAAATGAGTACCAAGTCCAGTATAGAGTAGTCTTTGGCTAGATCTTTCAAAGGAATCGTTTTCTCTCTGCTGCAAGAACAATTAATGTGGGCTTGGATCTCACAGCCCTCACAGCCTCCCACCTCACAACTGGTAATCTGACAATTGCAAGTCAAAATATCAAATAATTTGTCTAACTTGACAATGAACCTCTCTTTGGCTTCAAGTTTGCCCTTCCCAAGAGAAACTTTTACTGCCTGATGCCAGACCTCCTTGAGCTTGGATATGATGGTCACCTTTTCATTGATGACAGGTGGCTTGAAAAGAGCATTGCTTTGCTCCACTGACAAATCAGACCAGGGTAGATTTCCTTCACCAGCATGTCCAATTGGTAGTTCCTCCTGTCATCTTCACTTTGTTCCCTCAAATCGATGGATATCCCGCACAGTTGGCAGTTCAGACACTAACAGCTTCCTCCCAGTGCCAACAAGATTACTCAAATGAAAACTTGATTTCCTCCTTGTTCTGACTTGAGCAACCTTCTTAAGCAACTCACACTGAAATATAAACAAGTATACATCAGGTAAGTAGTTTATACACTATAGACATGTATTATAGTAATGCACAGATAAATATTATGGAAAACTACAAAAATACTCCCTTCATAGGTATTTATTTTGATTCACAGGAAACATGGGCTAGCAATAGGTATTTGGTAAGTACACAAAGCTTACCGCCTCTGCAAGGAGCGGTTGGTGTTTACAGGACGTTTATGCTGTCTGCAACAGTGCAGCAAGGTGATGCTTTGCTTACATGCGTTTTTCATTATTCCTTACTTCTATGCGTATTATTATCTATGGCAGCATATGCCAAACTGTATGCTAATTTTAATTAAGTTGAATGAGACCTACTTTTCTTTAAATATTTATATGTCTTATATATTTTATGAAGTAATTAGAACAATACTGTATGACAGAAAATAATGTGAACAGCCATGACAGGAAAATTGAAGAGGCATATGCTGGGGTAACTGCAATAACAAATTGATCACCCATTTAATAATAACCAACTGTAAATTGATGGAGGTTAGAGTTATCAGAATTATACTTTTTCTTCAAATTTGTGTTCTACACACCAAAATACGTTATTTAAACTACCCTCTCCATTAATTGAAGAAAAAAAATTGTATGACCCGCCCTAAATTAGAGTGGGCTACCATCCAGTAGTGAGACATAGGATAAAGAAAGCGGCAAGGGGTGTTGCTAGCTGAGAGGCGCAGCGCTTAAGGATATGAAGGCTGATGTTGTCTGGGACCAAGGCATTCTTTGTGTCGACCTGAACTAAATGTCAGCAAACTGTAGTGTGGTCCACCAGAACTTGTTACCCACTGAACGACCACTTAGTTTGGTTTTCAGGTCGTCTTGCCAGCGTCGTTGAGCCGTTGAGTCGTTGTATTCTCTCTCTCTCTCTCTCTCTCTCTCTCTCTCTCTCTCTCTCTCTCTCTCTCTCTCTCTCTCTCTCTCTCTCTGGTTGTAGTGGTGGAGGTGGTGGTGGTGGTAGTGGTGGTGATGGTGGTGGTGGTGGTGATGATGGTTGATTGATTGATTGATTGATTGATTGAGTTTATTGCCAAAATGTTACAAGTTGACATAGTTCATACATATTTACAAAAATCAGTTAGTTGCATTAGTCCGCTGAGCATCTGCTCCCTAGCGGACAGAACAATAATTTATACAGCTATGAAAATATATCGAGGGCGGCAATATATTAACAAATTATGTCCTAAATATTCCTTAGTATGATATATACCTAAGCAATACATTTTTCCTATACACTAGCCATAACAAATCACAATATACGAAATACTATAACACAAATATATTTACATATATTATTCCCTGCTATTTTGACTTTGAAAATTATATAAATATCTTTTAAGCTTAACTTTCAATGTATTGACATTAATAATTGCCTTCAAATCATTAGGTATTGCATTCAAAAAATGGTGGTCCAACACGGTGTAAAGAAAATTTATATAGTGTTGTACGTGCTTGTGGAAAAATCTGAGCAATATTATTTCCCCTTGTACCTTGACTGTGGTGTAAAACTGTAAATATTTTGATCACTGTTACTTATATCAGTAAAAATAGTTAGCAACAAAAAGTATTTCCTAACGAGATCAAATTGTTGCAGCCCTAAATCATTAAATAACATATCAATAGAATCATATTTACCTCTAAAGCAAATTGTTCTGATGAGTTTCTTTTGCGACACAAAAACATCTTTTATGATTGTAGGCCAAGTACATCCCAGTAGAAGTTACCATAGTACATACCAGTAGAAGATAGATACACAATATATAATGTAAGGGTAGCAAAGAGAATAATAAATGTTCCGTAATGCCTCAGTCGTTAGGTTGTGTCGAATTTTGTATATGATTCCACACATTTTTGATAAATTTAAGCACACAGATTGAATATGATTTTTTCAGTTCAAATTTTCGTCAATTATAACACCCAAGAATTTTGTACTAGACACTCGTAGTAGTTCACACCCTCTCAAGAATATTGATTCTAAGTTATTAGTAATAGAACGACTTTGAAATAAAATATAATTAGTCTTTTTTATGTTAACAGCTAATTTGTTTGCCAAAACCCATCTCGTTATTTTCTCCAGTTCGGTATTAACTTTTACATGCAATTGGTCAAATGTTTTGTCTGTCATGAGGAGATTGGTGTCATCTGCAAATAAAACATAATTGAATTTATCACTAGCGTTAGCAATATCATTAATGTAAACCAAAAACAATAAAAGTCCCAAAATTGATCCTTGTGGCACTCCCCTGTCAATGTTTTTCAGTGTAGATTGATTGTTATTACAGTAGACAGCCTGTTTTCTATCTGACAAATAACTAGAAAACAGTTCTAGTGTTATTCCTCTGATACCAATATTGCCAAGTTTATCCAATAATATTGTGTGATTAAGAAAGTCAAAGGCTTTACTCAAATCAAGAAATATTCTAGCAACATGTAACTTATTTTCCAGACTCTTATGCACTTCGGTTGTGAACTTTAATATTGCTTTTTCCGTTGTCTTATTTTTACGGAAACCAAATTAGCTCTCAGATAACAAATTATAATTCTCAAAAAATCCAGTAAGTCTTGTAGCTATTGCTTTTTCAAATACTTTGCTGATTGAAGGCAGAATAGATATTGGTCTGTAATTATTTACATCTTCTTTTGCACCGGATTTATGTATAGGTATAACTTTTGCTACTTTTAATTTAGTTGGGAAATAGCCTTGTTTAAAGCACAGATTAATGACATGAGTGAGTGCAACATCCACATACTGTGCAGTTTGATGGAGTAAATGTGGTGGAATATCATCATATCCCGCAGCTGTATCTTTTAAGGTCTTTAGGTAATGTTGAACTTCAGCAGTAGTGGCTGGATACATATATAGAGAAAATACTGTTGAGTTATTAAAGAATTGTTTATGTGAGTTACGTTGTTCATTATCATTTTGAGATGAAGTTTCTGATTTTCTTAAGAAATGGTTATTGAAGACTGTTGCTGCATTTTCACTGGGTTTTTTTTAGCGTTATATCCATAGTGTTGTTATTGGAATTTCTCCTATTAAGTAAGTTATTTATTATGTTCCAAGTAGACTTGACATATCCTTGCGAATGTTTAAGTTGATTTTGATAATAATTATGTTTTGCCTCACGCAAGAGTGATACTAATTTGTTTCTATAGTTTTTAAATCTTGGTCCATAAGTTAAGGGCCATTTAGACGCTAACCTTTCCAGTCTGCGCTTTTCTTTTATACTATTTTGTAAGCCAATAG
>JACEEZ010026283.1:7500-20000 GCA_016584305.1 Chionoecetes opilio | reverse complement strand
AATTTTAATTTTCGGATATGCTAATGTCAAATATTTTTTTTTTAAAGCAGTCATTTTATTACTACACCATTGTTTTTTGAAGATTTTATGTATAACCCCAGTGTTTTTTTGAAACTTTAGTTTTAAATTTAAAATATATGAGATTTCCCATTTTAATGTGTCATCAATTATTCCCCTTTAAGAACTTGTATCATAAACTTTATTTAGCTAAGGTTATCAATAAAAATTCAACAGTAATGGTTTTCTCAACAGGGGTGGGTATTATAATGGTTTTTTTTGACATTTAAAAATTAAATTTTTTGCTTTTTATCCATTTTAAATATTAATAAATTTTGTATTTAATATATTTTTGAGTTTATTTAAAATCTTGTCCCCGAAAAAAAAATAGTTGTTCGTCGGGAAAAAATTGGGAATTTTTGCTTATCAGTACTACGTGTAAAATCATTTTATAAAATAAAAAAAAGGGAAAAGGGGCCTAAACGAACCTTGCGGGAAACCCCCAGCCATTCCCGTATAGGATGGATATTTTTGAAGATTACTTTTTTCCTGTTGCTTAGGGACTTTTAAGAGAGAGAGAGAGAGGGGGAGGGGGGGAGAGATAGAGAGAAGAAGAGAGAAAAGAGAGAGAGAGAGAGAGAGAGAGAGGAGAGAGAGAGGAGAGGAAAAGGGGAAAGAAGAGAGAAGAGAGAGAGAGAGAGAGAGAGAGAGAGAGGAGGAGGAGAGAGAGAGGAGAGGGGAGAAGAGAAGAGAGAGAGAGAGAGAGAGAGAGAGGGGAGAGAGAGAGAGAGAGAGAGAGAGAGGAGAGAGAGAGAAGAGGGGAAGAGAGAGAGAGGAGAGAGAGAGAGAAAAAGAGAGAGAAGAGAGGAGAGAGAGAGAGAGAGAGAGAGAGAGAGAGAGAGAGAGGGGAGGAGAGAAGAGAGAGAGAGAGAGAGAGAGAGAGAGAGAGAAGAAGAGACAGAGAGAAGAGAGAGAGAGAGAGAGAGAGAGAGGAGAGAGAGAGAAGAGAGAAAAGAGAAGAAGAGAGGAGAGAGAGAGAAAAGAGAGAGAAGGAGAGAGAGAGAGAAAAGAGAGAGAGAGAAGAGAGAGGAAAGGGAGGGAGCGAGCGAGCGGGGGGAGAGGGAGAGAAGGGAGGAAAGGAGGGGAGAGAGAGAAGAGAAGAAGAAGAAGAGAGGGAAGAAGGGAGGAGAGAGAAAGAGAAGAGAGGAGAGAGAGAGGGAGAGAAAAGGAGAGTGGGAAAAGAGAGAGAAAGGAGGAGAGAGAGAGAGAGAGAGAGAGAGAGAGAGAAGAGAGAGGAAGAGAGAGAGAGAGGGGAAGAGAGAGAGAGAGAGAGAGAGAGGAGAGGAAGAGAGGAGGAGAGGAGAGAGAGAGAGAGGGGAGAGAGAGAGAGAGAGAGAGAGAGATTGAGGGAGAACAACTAAATTGCAAGGGGACGTAGGGAAAATCCACGCATTTAAATGTCTTGTGACACACAGACAAACCACACAAAACCACACAAACACCCCCAACACACATACAAACACAGACACACCACACACACACCACCCCCCACCACAACACGCACACACACACACACACCAAGGTGGGGAGCCCCAGCCGCTGAGTGTCTGAGCAACAAATTTTTTTCGCCTGGTTTCCCAATTCCCCGCCAAAGCCTTCTGAAGTGTGTAATAAAGGGGAAATGAAATCAATCTTTGGGGGGCATACCCCGGGGGCGCGTCAACTCCCCCCCTACGACGCCACCTCGGGTCACCCCCGGCGGAGCCCCCATACAGCCCATTTCCCATACCAACACTCTCGAAAAAAACATCAACCTGCTCCAGCCACGAAAACTTTGTGGGCCCCCCCTTGGCCCCCTCCCGCCTGATTGTCTCCTATAATATACAACCCCTGGGAAGGATCGTTTCAGGGGAGCGTGCCACATGCCCATAGACCCAAGCTGGCGCTGACGGGCTATGTAGGGAAGGCCCGATTCAGTCTCACGGTGCAAACCTGATTTGACAGTAATCATCTAGCGATACCCCATGTTCTGCGAAGACCTTATTCCAAAGGGCTTGATTCGTCTCTTCAAATCGCTATTTTGTCCATGGGCTCTCACCCAAAAAGAAAACGGGATCCCAACGACTTGAAGATCCGGATGTTTGTCCTCCTGCACAGATACCGACAACGCCAAATACTCCTGCTGAGCGAGTCCCTAACAACCGTATGCTATGCCAATCCGCCCGTAAGACTTCTTGATGTGACCCCCACCGTCATTATGGACTGCGCTAGCAAGGTATGTAAAACTTTCCAAGATCTCAATGTCCTCGCCACACGCATGAACAGACTGCACTGCTTCATCTAGTAAGTCCTCCAAACACCTGGATCTTGTCTTGAGCCAGGAGACCTCAAGTCCCAAAGGCTTTGCCTCCTCGTGCAGCGCATCGAGAGCCATCACCAGGACCTCCAGCGACTCAGCAAAGATTACTGCATCATCGGCAAAAACAAGATCAGTGATCTTGGTGTTGCCGACGGATGCTCCACAATCACTTTGATCTACAACCTTGTCCAATACCCAGTCCATACAGCGTTGAAAAGTATGGGTCAGGGACGAACCCCTGCCTCACTCCTGTATTCACAGGGAAGAAGCTGGATACACCTGCCCCACACTTCACAGCACTCTCAGTACCAGAATACAGACCAGTTATCAAACCAATAGTCCCTGCAGGAATCCCTCGAAGTCGCAGAAGATCCCAAAGTGACTCACGATGCACTGAGTCAAATGCCTTCTTGAGATCAACATAGGGTGCAAGCATCCCCTGTCGAAACTCACGTCGTGTTCCACCAGGACACGAAGCGCTAGGATACGGTCCGTTGTTGACTTACATGTTTGAACCCAGACTGCTGAGGTCTCTGATGCTTCGCCAGATGACTGCGAATCCGTGTCAGCAATAGATGGGCAAGTACCTTGCCTGGTATGCTGAGCAGTGTAATACCGCGGTAATTGTTGAAGTCCTGACGGTCCCCTTTCCCTTTCCAGATAGGGACGACCAGCCCCCTTTTCCAGTCAGGAGGAATGGTACCTGATTGCCACACGGCAGTCAGGACAGCATGCAGCCCGCGGATCATGGCCTCACCCCTAGCTTTGAGGAGCTCCGCACTGATATTACAAACACCAGCTGCCTTTCCACCCCTCTACTTTGCTACAGCCTCGCTGACTTCGTCAAGAGAGGGTGCGGTTTCGTCAATGGGAGGATCGGTATCCACTGCCTGTAACCCAGTGGTGTGAAGCTGCTCAGTTGGAGGGTCCACCGTGAACAACTGCCCAAAGTACTCAGTCCAACGAGCCATCTGCACATCCATGTCCGACACGAGGCGCCCATCTGCTGTTCGAATAGCACTCGCCCGAGAAGGAGACTCGGAACACAGCTTCTTCAGGGCTCGGTAGGCGGGTCGGAGGTTATTTAGCGTTCAAATGACCCTCGACATCCTCCAGCGAGACTCCTGAACAATACCTCTTCCTTGTCTCTCCTCAGGAGGATTCTAGTCCGGCGTGACAGAGCCCTGTGCTGATCCCGTACCCAGCCAGCCTGGCAGCGCGACTCTCCTCGATTTTCTCCAGCGTCTCCGTCGAGACAAAACCACGCCTTGACCTCGGGCGCTCCCCAATATACTACTTGGCAGCCGATAGAGTTTCACGTTTGAAGGTATCCCACCGTTATACAGGGTTCCCGAGAGCACCGAGCACATCAAACCGATTTGAGACTGCCACCGCATACTCATGAGCACATGTTAAGTCCTTCAGTTTCTCAAGATGAAACACAATATGGTTACCTCATGAGATTCTTCTGGACTTGACATGAAGTTTAAATGTAACAACAACAAGTCTGTGATCTGTTCCAAAGAACTCAGCACTCCGGTAAACCATGCAGTTCTGGAGGATCCTTTAACGAGTACTAACGAGGATGTGGTCGATCTCCTTACCTACCCCTCCGTCATTACTATACCATGCCCAGCGGTGCAGCTCTGGCCTCTGATACCAAGAACCTGCAATTCTCAACCTTCTGGATCTTGCAAAGTTCAGAAGCAGAGAACTGTTAATGTTTCTGGTACCGGAGCCATGGGGACCAACACATAACTCGTAGCCATCTCTCACAGTGCCAGTAGTAGCATTGAAGTCGCCCAAGACAATGAGTGTTTCCGAGGAGGACACCTTAATGGCGTGTCGAATTATACCTGTCACGCGATCCTGAAAATTAATGGACCGCTTAATGTGATGTATGATTTTGTAAGTGTTTTATAGCAAGGAGAAAAAGTTAAATAATTTGTTAATAAAAGTATGTTTGTTTAAACGCTTCTGTTTTGGTCAGAACATAGTGTACTTTTCTGACGTATTTATATAGGTATTTATATAGGTATTTATATAGATATTTATATATGTTTTGGCTGTACCTTTTAAGGGGAACGGTTTTAAGTTAATCGTCCAGACCCTAGAGTAGTTTAGTAGTGGTGGTATAGTAGTGGTAATAGTGGTACTAGTAGTAGTGGTGGTCGTAGTAGAATTATTAGTAGTAGTATAGTAGTGCTGGTAGTGGTGATAATAGTGGTAATAGTAGTAGTAGTAGTAGTTTTAGTAGTAGTAAAGTAGTATAGTAGTTTCTTAGTAGTAGTAGTAGTAGTAGTAGTAGTATAGTAGTGGTGGTAGTGGTGGTAATAGTGGTAATATTAGTAGTAGTAGTAGTGTAGTAGTAGTAATAGTATTAGTAGTTGCTTAGTAGTAGTAGTAGTTAGTAGTAGAAGCCACCCAGCCATACCACCGCCTTGCCACATAGCGTAGTATTGACGGTATTATTACGTGTTATAGGACAGATATAGACGGTATGGACATATTATATAAATAAGGGAAGGATTACTGCTAGAAGAGACAAGGTATTACGTTGTGAGAGACAGTGAGATGAAGAGATAATAACAAAGGAGAGATGTGTGTGTGTGTGTGTGTGTGTGTGTGTGTGTGTGTGTGTGTGTGTGTCTCCCAACATGGCAACTCTAACCCACTGTCTCTCTCTCTTCCCTTCTTCCTTCTCTCTCTCTCTCTCTTTCTTCCTTCTTCCTCCTCTCTCTTTCTCTTCCCTTCTTCCTTCTCTCTCTCTCTCTTCCTTCCTTCTTCCTCCTCTCTCTCTCTTCCTCTCTTCTGCCTCCTCTCTCTCTCTCTCTTCCTCTTTTCTTCCTCCTCTCTCTCTCTCCTCTTCCCTTCTTCCCTCTCTCTCTCTCTCTTCTCTCTTTCTCTCTCTCTCTCTTCCTTCATTCTTCCTTCTCTCTCCTCTCTTCTTCCCCCTCCTCTCTCTCTCTCTCTTTCTCTCTCTCTCTCCTCTCTCTCTCTCTCCTCTCTTCTCTCTCTCTCTCTCTCTCTCTCTTCTCCTCTCTCTCTTTTCTCTCTCTCTCTCTCCCTCTTTTCTTTCTCTCTCTCTCTCTCTCTCTCTCTCTCTCTCTCTCCTCTCTCTCTCCTCTCTCCTCTTCTCTCTCTCTCCTCTCTCTTCTCCCCCCCCTCTCTCTCTTTCTCTCTCTCTACTTCTCTCCTCTCTCTCTCTCTCTCTCTCTCTCCCCTCTCCCCTCTCTCCCTCTCTCTCTTTCTCTCTCATCTCTCTTTATCTCTCTTCTCTACCTCTCTTATTCTTCTCGCTCTGTCTCTCTCTTCCTGCTTCCTCCTCTCTCTCTTTTTCTCCCCTCTCTCTCTCTCTCTCTCTCTCTCTCTCTCTCTCTCTCTCTCTCTCTCTCCTCTCTCTCTCTCTCTCCCCTCTCTCTCCTCTCTCTCTCTCCTCTCTCTCTCTCTCTCTCTCTCTCCTCTCTCTCTCTCCTCTCTCTCCTCTCTCCCCTCTCTTTTTTTTTTTTTTTTTTTTTTTTTTTTTTTTTTTAAAACTTAATACATTGAATACAGAAGGGGATTGATGTGCTAAAAGTCATGACTGGGACGCCAAGGACTATGTCTAGCAGTATTATATTTTATTAATATCAATAATTATACAAATAATATGGAAAAAGTACAGCAATTCTCTGCTATAAATTAATACTGATAACAACTATACGCTAATACAAATAATATAAAGAAAGTATACAAATACATTGATACACATATATATAAAGAAGTTATACTAATATAAAACATAATCTTATTATACAAATGTTTAGTAATGATTTATATTCCCTGTTTTATTGCGTTAGTTCCGCTTGCAGCCACCATTTACGCCCGTTTAAAGGGCGTGCATGGAAGTGGTGAGATGCAGGTCGGTCTGGCGCACCAAGGTGTTCCATAGTCGACCATAGCAGGGTAGGAAGGAGCGGAGGTAATGTTCCGTCCTCGCAAAGGGCACAGTCCCTTGATGATCGATGTTTTGGGCCGCACGGGTAGAATGGGAGGGCCTGGCCAGTGGGTTGAGGCGCAGCTCTTCTAGTTGTAGGAGCTGCATCCTGTGAGCCTTGTACATGACGCACATGCCTGCCACGTCACGCCGCTGCTGGAGAGGTTGAATGATCTGTGCAGCAGCCTCAGGGGCTTTCAGCCGGGCCAGCCACTGTGCTCTGGCTTGAACCCGGTTAAGGAGGCGGAGGTATGACGGGGGGCAGGAGCACCATGCGAAAGGCGAGTATTCCATCAGGGAGCGGACTTGTGACTTGTAGACTGTGCCGACTCCCTGAGCGTCCAGGAGGTGCGCGACGCGTCGGATGCAGCTCAGTTTCCAGGCAGCATCCTTGGCGACCTTCTTGACGTGGCTGGTGTATGTGAGGCCAGAGTCGAACTCCACCCCTAGAATGTTGACAGACTCCTGGAGGTATATTTTTCTTCCTTCCAGGAGAATTGCGTGTTGGTCCCAGTTGACTGCATCTTGCCTGCGGGAGATGAGGACGGCTTGAGTCTTATCTGGTGCAAAGGTGACTTGCCATCTCTTGCCCCAGGAGGCGATGCTCTGCAGTGTCTGATTGATACGAATGACTGTGTTGTGGCGGTCACTCCTCTCACAGGTGAATGTGAGAGTACAGTCGTCTGCGTACGCTCTTGCCTCAGGAGTCAGCTGCAGGATGTCGTTGAAGTAAACGTTCCAAAGAAATGGCCCGAGTACACTTCCTTGAGGGACACTGGCTTTGATAGCATTTTCAGAGGAGGTGTGACCATTCACCACCACGCGCAGAGTTCTTTCATGGAGGTAATCTTGCAGGGGTGAAACGGGGCCCCCGCAGATCCCCAGACTTCTCAGCCTGGTAATGATGCCCTGATGCCACACCCTAACAAAGGCACCAGCGATGTCAAGGGCGACGACGAAGGTGTCTTCGCCCCGATCTAGGGAGTGGTTCCAGGCTGCTGAGTGCAGGAGAAGAAGGTCTGCTGCAGATCTCCCCTGTCGGAAGCCGAATTGCCGTGAGTTTAGCAAGCGGTGAGCGTCAAAAAATGTAGTGATTTTGGAGGCAATGATGGACTCAAGAACTTTCCCAACAACGGGAAGGAGGGAAATGGGGCGGTAGTTCTGAGGATCGCCTCTGCTCTTCTTTTTGTGGATAGCACAGACTCTCGCCACTTTCCACTCATATGGCCACTGCTGAGATGAAAGGCACTCCCGGAAGATGGTAGCAAGAGGCACAGCAAGTTGTGAGGCACATCTTTTAAGCAGGTGAGGGCTGATACTATCTGGTTCCCAGCGCTTTCTTGGGATCAACTTGTTGAAGTTGTTGCAACACCTCCTCCGTGGTAATGGTGATGTTCCCTAGGGCGGCCTTGGTTAGAACCGGAACTGTAGGAGGTTCACCTTCTGGGTCAGGAACTGTCATCTTGGAGGAGAAGTGGGCAGCCAACACCTGAGGTTTACCCCGGTGACTTGTGACAACAGAGCCATCAGGTGCTGTCAACGGTGGGATGCTGTCGTCACGAGAGAAGCCCTGTTGTTGTTTGATGCTGCTCCACCAATCCTTAGTGCCCACTGACTGGCCTGTTAGCTTTCGCTTGAGGTGATCCCTCCAGTTGTTTGATCGCCTCTTTCTGGACTCTTTTCATATTTTCACATGCCTTTTTTGTGCTGGTGTTTATGTTTTCCCTTGTGGGGTGGGACTTATTTCACAACCGGGCCTTGCTCTTTTTGGGTCTGCTGCTTTCCTGCATTGAAAGCCAACCGGGGCTGGTCTCCCGGTTTAGACTTGTATGTCTGGCAGGGCACAAATCTTTTTGGTGGGACATCATTTATTCCTGTGAAGTTCTTCACTTGTGTGTCAACGTCACCTGTAAGCACGTCAGACCACACATGTTTTTTAAGTGTTGCCTTCATTGCATCCCAGTTCCCCTTGTCCCATAGCCAGTTGGTGCGAGTCACTGCCTCATCTCTGTCGATAGCCAGCTTGATCTTGGTGAGAACAGCCAGGGGGGTCGGAGGAACCCACTGTTGCAAACGGACGGCAAGTCACTATACTGCAGAGCAAATTGGTGATTACAGGGTCAAGTGAAGACCCTGAGATGGGGGGGGGAAGTTGACGTGATTGGTGAGTCAAACCCCGTCAACAGCTCGTCAAAACTGCCTCTTGGTCAAGGTACTGGTTGCGATCACCCACAATGATGAGATGCTTACAGGAGTGCTGGAGAGCAGGGCATCTAAGTTGGTGGTCAGGTAAGAAGGGGCTCACCACCTTGCCACTGTGGACGGTAACACACGCACAGCAGAATGGAGTCTTGAGTGTGTGTCCACAATTTGAAGAAATCATCCCCCATGTGAGCCGGAAGGTCGACGGGGAGAGCTTGTACAGGGAGGCTGTTGCGGAAGCACACGCGACTCCCCCAAAGGTACCTTGGGCTCTGTCACGTCGGAACCAACTTGAGTAGCCACCTATCTTCCCCAAAACTGTCCTGGCACTGAGGAGTTGAGGAAGGTCTCAGTAGTGGCAATGATGTCAGGATGTGTGGCCAAACATGGCTGTACGTTAGGTCACCGACGTTTAATCTGGAAACCTCTTTAAAGTTAGCTGAGATGATGGTAAGATTACCAAGAGCTTGCCTGCGGGGCGGCGTAGCTCCGGGTGAGTAGCGATGTTTGCTGTCATTGTGAGGGGGCGGGAAGGCTTGAGGTGGTGTCCCGCCTCCTACCTGTGATGTGTCAGAAATGGGGGCAGGAAAACGCAAAAGCTCTTGTTTAGGGAGTGAAGTAGCCAAGCGTTATTTTTTGCCTGTTCCGCAGACAGCTGTTTGAAAAAAATTCCTGCCTTTCTTGATCGAGGCGCGTGCGGCACTCCTGGGTAGTGTGACCGCGGCGCTGGCAGTAGTCGCACTTCAACTTCCCCGAGCAATCGTTCTCCGTATGCCCACTTCTCTTGCAGTGATGGCAGTAGCTTCGAATCGGTGCCCGGGCTGTTGGAGCAACCTAGGTGAAGCGTGCCGCCTTGCAGTTGTGGAGCGTCGGGAGGGACTGGGAGCAAGGTGGCGCTTGTCGTCTTAAGTTGAAGTTATCTCTGATTATTTTGGTTGGATACCTGTGAAGTGCGAGTACGAGTATCTCGCCGCTCGGGTTTCGCGGCAGGTGGGCGCGAAAGCCCGGCGCTCAGGACTTGTGGCAGTGGAGACACTGATAACCCGGCGGCTCTGGACTCGCGGCAGGGAGGGTGTAGGTAGGTTTGGGTAGGGCGGCGCTCGAGACTCGTGATAGGTGAGGAACGGGTTTATGTGGCGCTCAGGGCTCGCGGCCGGTGTAGGCGTGTTCTCTTGATGAACGGTTCACAACTACGTCTGTGTTGTATGACAACAGACTTAAATGGGAGTGGCTTATCAGACGTCCACCAGGCCTGTGGGGGTTTGATTTGTGGCGGGTGTCTTGCCACTGGCGGTCAATCCATTCAGGCTTAGCGCTTGTGGCAATGGTTCTGGTGTCAAGCTCTTCAAGGCTGGGCTTGGTTACTGCTATATTGTCAATAAATTCCAGGATGGCTACTACAGCGTCTCTCTGCTGGGCGATACGCTGGGATGTCGTATCAAAAAGCCGAGGATGCTGTTTTTTTTTGTCTGCTCTCCTCTTACTCCTGATGATTTTTTACTAGATCTCCGGGCTTTTAATTGCTGCAGTTTCTTCATATCATCATCTCGGCAGTGAGAAATTCATTGAGGCAGTATAGGGAGCTGTGGTGGGTGTGCAACTTTCTTCCTGAAGACCACGGGGCCGTGATCCCACAGCCTCGCGTAGAACACTGACTTGACAGCAGTCGATGTTTTTGTTGTTGTCGAGACTCTGTTTTTTTTGGGGGATTTTTGGGGCAATCACCTCTGAACATTCAGCCGACTGATTTTACGGTGGTTTGTCTTGCACAGACTGCCACCAACGACCAGTGTGTATCCAGGTAGGCCGCGGGGCCGTGCGATTAGGCGGTGGTGACTTACATCACCAGTCCTAGTCGCCCGCGGTTGTGGTGTGAGGGAGTACGGGTGGTGGTGGTGTTGTTGTGGACGTTGCAGCATGCTTGTCACTTGTCAGGCAGGAGGGAGGGGGAGGGAGTTTGTCTTTGCAAGTGCAGCGTGAGATCAATCAAAGTGTGGGTGGTGGATTGTAATGGAGCGCGCGGGGTCACTGTATCGGGTGTTGATTTGGTGATTATCGGGCTGACCGGCGAGATTTGTAGGAGGAGGGTGGCGTGACTTATCCCTGGAGTATAACCTCATATTTCTGTCTTTTGAATTGTTTGTAGAATTTGTATTCCTGTGTGATCAGAAAGATCGTTACAGAAGGTGGGCAACTTTGGCAGTAAGTGGCTCAGTTTTTCTAGGGAGTTTTAAATTTGTCAGGAGTAGATACACATGACCTGAGCTTGCGCGCGCGACTCCTCTCTTCTTCTTTCTCTTGATGTCGAGAAAATTCGAGAAATTCCCAGAAATGGGATTGACTCACAATTGTGTAGAAAAGATCAGCTCTCGATATGATTTTACAAAATGCCATTTTAAATTCAGAAACACACTGATTAAAACCAGGGAAACCACCTCACCTGCAACTTTCCCACCTCGCACTACAACCAATTCGACACAACGAACCAAAACTCAGCCGCTTACCGAAGCCGCCCACCACAAAACAATAACGACCTTCAATTGTACCATTTGACAATCTCGGACAGTACTCAACTGCTTGAACTGCGCCACTCAACTACCGGACTCTAATGACTCCCAATCATCCCGCCTGACGACTCCCCGAGAGGCACACACTCAACAGTGTTGGCCTGTCCACCATTTTTCCTGAAGCTGTTCAACCCCCTTCTCATTGCAAGTATCACTCTGGACTGCCGCCATCGCCCAATCAGAGTCTACTCAATACTACACATCAATCTGCCGACAACTTGACGCAGTCATCTAGCCCACCTCTTGATTGGGCCATGCAAGCCATGCCCCACCGATACAACGTTCATACTCATACACATCATCCAGTTCTAATTCTCAACAGGGATGCTACAATTGTGGCAAGCACAACCATCATCAAAGGAATTGTAGATTCGATCATCGGTTGAGGTGTGCTTCGTGTCATGTGCTGGGACACAAGCAACGCTATTGTAAATATAACAACCATAGGAAGCAGGCGAAGAAGACAGTGCCGACGTAGTCACTAATGTGTGGTAAAAGGTCCAGGTTAAGATTGACCACATAAATGCTCAAAGTTTTCTAGCACATAAGGATGAGATAAATTTATTAATTAATGAAAGAGATACAGACATATTATGTATTAGTGAGACTTGGCTACTTCCTGAGATTTTGGACGAACATAATTCGATCCCTGAATATATATTATATAGATGTGATGTAGGAAGAGGTGGTGGTGTTTGTGTCTATGTGAAAAATGTTTTTACAATTACTCGTTTAGAGGTCAATATTGAAAGGCCGGCAGGAGTTGAAGACATATGGCTAGGTGTACAGAGAGCAAAAAATTACCTACTGTTGTCATCGGTTGCCTGTACCGTCATCCTAAATCTCTCTCGACAACTTTCGATTATATTGTTGCTGTTTTAGATTTTATGGTTTTAGGAAATAAGTCGTTTTATCTGTTAGGGGATTTTAATGATGACCTTTTATCACGTAGGAGTAAGTTTAAGTAAATAATTTATAATGCTAAACTCACATCTCTGGTCTCACAACCAACCATAATCACATCAACCTCAGCAACGCTGTTAGACACAATTGTTACCAACAAGCCAGAATCTGTGATACAATCTGATGTCATTCCTTGTCTTGTGGGGGACCATGAACTCATTACCTTAACCATCAACTTGAAGAAACCTAGAGTTTTGCCCACTGTTAAAACCATTCGAGAATTGATAAATTATTCCCCAGATGTTCTCTGTAATCTCTTATTACAAGACAGCTATAACCTAAATCAAATATACGTGACGGATAACATTGACGTACAAGTAAACATTTTTACGGAAAGTATTAACAAATGTCTAAATACATGTGCACCTTTGCTCACCAAGGAGGTCAAGAGACCCTCTGCACCTTGGATGAGTGAGGAGTTGAGAGAACTTATAAG
>JACEEZ010026283.1:0-2500 GCA_016584305.1 Chionoecetes opilio | reverse complement strand
ACGGGTCGATAATTTGACTTTAGTCCACTGTCTCTCTTCTTAAATATGGGAACAACATTTCCTTTCCTCCACAATAATGACACATCGCCTATTTCAGCCGATTTTCAAAAAATGTGCACTAACGACTGACTAACCACCTCCTTGCATTCCTTTAATACCCTGGTATACACTTCATCTGGTCCTGGCGATTAAAAATTCTTCATTTTACCTATACCCTCCTCCACCATTTCCTAGTTATCACAATATCTTTGAGTTTCTCCTCATCGCTTCCTATGAACATATGTTCACTATCAGGTCTTGTCTGTGTATCCTCCTCCGTAGAAACACTTCAGAAAAAATAATTTAGACTTTTACACATATCCTAAATCTTTAGGTCCTTGCATTACCCCAAGATAAGTCCTATGAGCTCTAAGCTTCCTATCGGGAGGGTAATAGTTGGCGATCGTGAGTCCAGCGCCTGTCATACCTTGGTGAATAACATGCCGGCCAGCAAATATGCGGGCAACAAAAATTACCTCCCGCCTCAGTGTTCTCATTAGCAAATAAATGACGTGGAACGCTATGAATGAGTCATGTTCATGTTATTTATTAATTTACTCGGGTAAACAAAAACATTACCAGATTGGCTTTACAAAAAGAGTGTAGTGAGGAATATAATATTGCTCACACACACACACACACACACACACACACACACACACAACACACACACACACACACCACACACACACACACACACACACACACACACACACACACACACCCACACACACACACACACACACACACACACACACACACACACGCATACACACACACACCACAACACACACACACACACACACACACACTTTATAACTTTAAAAACCTAGAAAATAAGGAAGCTACAAGAGTCCGTGAGGACCTACACATGGTAGTTCCTGTACAAAAATAACTGTTGAAACCGGGATTGTTAGGGTCATCGACATTTAGAGGGTCATAACTTGTAAAACCTGAACAGATATAACATACTTATATTTGCTATACGAATAATCAACGTGTCACGGTTTTTCCTACGAGACCTCAACCAATATTGTAGTTCAAATAGTCCTGGAGGAGTAGGGTTCCAAAAACAGGGTTAGAAATTAGGTAGGTAAAGATGGTGGTATACACTATGCTGCGCGTGGCCCTCTGTGCTCATCTCCGTGGCATTAGCCCTTTGAGTCTGTGGTGGGTGATAACCCCCCCCCCCAACACACATGCACGCACGTACACGCACACAGTGGTAGCAGAGGTCAATTTATGTGTGTTATGTGGGGAGGGGGATAGAAGTAAGGGTAACGCCAAGCTGGAAAAATCTTCCTATACCGTTTTATTTTCTGGTTAGTTTCTTGTTGTAGGATCTGTGCTGTGTGTCATTTAATGTCGTGTATTTATATTCTTACTACTATTACTATAAATACTACAGGTTGTGGTGACTGTGGTGGTGATGATGACTCCACCACCACCACACTACAACTTCAAGATACACAACACTCAATCCGAATACACAACACTCAATCCGAATACACATACACAAACACACACACACACACACACACACACACACACACACACACACACACACACACACACACACACACCGTAGTGTAGGGGTAGTACGCTCGGTTAACAACCGAAAAGTCCTGAGTTCGATCCCTGGGCGGAGCGGAAACATATGGGCTGTTTCCTTAAAAACCCGAGCCCCTGTCCCACCCAGCAGTGAATGGGTACCGGCTGTTAGCCGGGGTTTGTGACCTGCTCTCCGGGGTGCTGGCTTTGGCCAAAACTAAGCACTAAGGATGAATGATAAAAATGTTGATATGGAGACGGGGCCATACAAGCGTCGCTCTGGCTCTGAAAATACAACTAGATGAATACAACTAGATGAATACACACACACATAGAGGAACTCCGTAGTGTATGGGTTAGCACGCTCGGCTCACAACCGAGAAGTCCCGGGTTAGATCACCAGGTGGAGCGAATACAGACGGGCTGTCTTCCTAAAAACCCGAGCCCTTGTCCACTCAGCAGTGAATAGGTACCGGTGTTAGCCGGGGGTTTGTGAACCCCTCCCGGGGTGGGCTTCGCCCACACTAAGCATAAGGATGAATGATAAAAAAATGTTGATATGGAGACGGGGCCATACGACGTTGCTAAGGCCTATTAAAATACAACTAGATGAAACAACTAGATAGATGAATACACACACACGCTCACACACACACACACATTTACCACTCTAGTCTGCCTGGGCATGATTGAGCTCGGCCAGAGCAACCTTGGCAGCGAGTGAATTTTAAAGCTTTTAAATGATTCACGTACAGATATAGTAAGGGAAAGAAAGACGGGAGCGGCGGAATATTTAATGTACTCATAAAGCTTGCAGGGGAGGAGGAGGGGAAGAAATTGCCTTTGAAATACGGAAAGGGTTGCAATATTGCAAAGGTAGGCTGGCTATAGGCTGTGAGAAGTGCAGATG
>JACEEZ010026282.1:6521-27873 GCA_016584305.1 Chionoecetes opilio | reverse complement strand
TCAGCTGTAAGTGAAGGGACCACACTTTACACGTGCCCCAAACTCAAAACTATGTGCTGCGACGCATATTTGGTAACCCAGCCAAAAAATCCCGCATTCCCCCAGGTCCTCAAGTTTGTTTTGTGGGGGGGGATATGGGCAAACACTAGAATAAAAACCAAAAATGTTTGTCCCAATAATAAAATAGCTTTTATTAAATTCTTTTTCATCTATTTTACCAGTGGAACTGTCGCCGAACATTTCCACGTCGGCGAGTTATCGGTTGGCGTTTCGGCGACAGTTCCATAAACCCCCAAAATGGATTATGGCGAGTATAAATGTAGCCTTACTTGGTTGTTGGCGTTGTGTTTAGGTGGGAGGCTACCCGGGTGTCCTGCGAGCCCTGGCGCTGTGCTGCGAGGCTGTCACAGGCGTGGCCGCTGAGCTGACTTGTTGAGGAAGGCGCAGGTTGTTGTTGGGGGTTTGATGGGGCCGTGCAGGCTGTGGTGCCACAGCCTCTAGTGCCCCGAAGGTGCAGTATGCAGATGGGTTAGCAGGTTAGATTCTGTGCAGTTGGCCCGATTTGGGTGTAAGAAGGTCCTGGTGTGTTTTGAGAATTTTGAAGGCCAAGCCGGGGTCTGGAGAGCCACCCAGGAGGTCAGCTAGAGTTGGCCTGCGGAGGAGGAGTGAGGATAGAGATTGGAGTAGTGCCGTGCGGTGGGAGTGGTGACGAGGACATTGCAGGAGGAGGTGTTCAGGTGTGTCCAGGTATGTGGGGCACCAGGGGCAGTGAGGGTCATCTGTCATGCCCAGTTTGTGTAGTGGGCGTTGAGGCGGGTGTGGCCAACCCTTAGTCTGGTGACTGCGGTGTCCAGGGCACGGCTGGGGAGTGGGTCACCAGTGGTGTCGTGTGTCTTTGTCGTATACTTCCAAGTGAAGTGTACTGTAAGGCGTTAGTCAGCTCTGTTCCCAGGGGTCGGTTGCATGTAGTCTGAAGGTTGTCAGTAAAATCAGTCAGGTCTGTGGTCGTGTCTATGGGAGAGGGGAGGGAGTGTGCCTCGCTGCCGCCCTGTGGGCCACAGTGTTGCCCCTGACACCAATGTGGGGGCACCCACTGAAGTGAATGACATGGCCAGGGGAGGATAAGTGAAGCAAGAGGTGGTGGATGTGAAAACAAAGGGCATGGTGAGTGTGGGGCGGTGACGTCGGAGAAGTTGGAGGGCTGTGAGGAGTCAGTGAAGATGGTTACAGCACGGGAGGGGGCACGGTGGTGGCAATTTGATGCCCTCCCTGATGGCAAAGATTCTGCCGTCAGGAGGGAGGCAGTGGGTGGCAACCTCCAGGCGGTGGCAAGTGCCCTGGCCGGGATGAACATGGCCGCACCAACAGACGGAGGGTTTGGCAGACGGGAGCCGCCCGGTGTAAATGTGGAGGGAGTTACTGTAGCGGGTGTGTAGGAGGGAGTAAAAAAGGTACCTGCCCTGCACTGGACAGGCAGCCTTGGACCATGGTGTAGTGTGTGGAAGGGAAGAGAAATTAGAGAAGAGAGAGGAAACCAAGGGCCCAGGGAGGGGTCTTCTCCAGAGTGCGAAAGGGGGGGGGAAAGTCACCCGGATAGAAGCAAAGAAGGAGAGGGCTCTCTACGAAAGGTGTGTAGGCTTGATACGGCAGGGGCCATGAAGGGGTTCCCTACCGTGTCGGAGGAGGAGGGAGTGGAGGCATGGCCGCTAGGGGAGGAGGCAAGTTTGGTGTAGGTGCGGACAAGGAGGGTGGAGCGTCGTGTGACAGGGAGGGGGGGGATCTCCCTAAAAGGGCTGTGACGGGGGAGGCCTGAAGGCCCCCAAAGCTATACGAAGGGCATTATTCTGGGTTACATCTAACTTGTGGAGGAGGGAAGGTGAGGCCGCACCATAAAAACCTCACACCCGTAGCCTAAGCGGCTACGGATGTAAGTGCTATAGAAAATGAAGGAGGGTATTCCTGTCCGCCCCCCCACTTGACCCCTGCAAGGGACTTCATTAAGTTAACCTCTTGAGGCACGAGGTCACCAGGTACTGTATGTGGCGGCCCCCGGTAGGCGGGGGCCATCCAAAATAAACCAAGGAATTTGTGGTGGGTTTTGAAGGAAATTGGGGACCCATTAATGGTGACCATCGGGATGTTGGGAATACGCCTTCGAGTGAAGCACAGAAGGCTAGACTTCTGGGCACTCACCGTCCCGGCCCCACGGGAGGTCCATGAGTGGACGGCATCAAGCCCACGTTGAAGATGGTCTTGAGCCTCCTGGATAGTGGGAAGCAGAGCAAATGAGAGAGATGTCATCAGCATAGATGAGTGCATGTGTGCATGGAGGCAGGGAAGTCTGAAAGGCAAGATGTTGAAGAGGACAGGACTGAGGGGAGAACCCTGTGGGACGCCTCTGGTGACCGGGGTAAGACCTGGAATGGGTTGTTCCCGATCACCAGAGAGAAGGACCTGGAAGACAGGAAGGATTTAACCCATTGGAGAGGGGAGCCATGCGGTCCCAGGGGGCAAGTTTTTCAATGATGGCATTATGGAGGAAGTGTCAAAAGCTGCTTGGAGGTCAATAAAAGGGTATTAGTGTGAATTGTTTGTGGGTAAATCCTTCCTGTATGTGGTGCTCCAGCTGGAGCAGGGCATCCAGGGTGCCCCGGTGAGGACGAAACCCGAACATGTTTGATGGAAGATTTTCAGAAATATGAAGTTGATTTGATGTTTGTGTTTACATTTTGCGGTAAAATGATTACTAGTAAATTATAGAATTATCTGAGAAGATAACGGGGAGAGAATGGAAATGATGCGTGTGGTTTTGACTGAAATGGGATGTGAAATGAATGAGGTGGTTGAAAGGGCAGGAAGAGAATGGATGTTATTGCTGCTGGGACATGTGTGGTGAGACAAGGGGCGGATGATTGAGACTGAAAGAGTTTGGAAAGAATGTGCTGTATGGCAAATAGACAATAAACTGCAGGCTTGTATGTAGTTTTGTTTTCTTCTGTTTCCCTTTTGTGTTTTTTTTTTTTTATCCTACGAAGCAGCCGGTTCAAAGGCCTGGCCTATGAAGAAAAGGCCACCTGTAATATCAAAATCAGGTAAAAATGGACAAGGACTGCGCGGCCCTTTTTCCAAGAGACCCCCGGGGGGGAAAACCCCCTTTTAAATTGGTATTATTTTAAACTAGGCCCGAAATTCCCACCAATTTGGCAGGGGTTTTCTTTTTACCTTATTGGATTCTGGGGAAACATTTTTCCTATAAAGCTTCCATCGCAAATCATTACTTTTGGGAATAATGCCATGTTTTTCATGGCATTATGACAATTTCCGGCAAATTGCCCCTGGGGAGGCGAGAAAAATTTTTAGGGTCCGCCAAAATCTTTTTCCCTTGTAAACCTCATGGCCCCCGTTTTCCCTTTCCCTTGCCTCGGACACTTTTTTAATGCAGATTTGGCTCAAAAATGGTTTATGGCGATATAAATGTGCCTTACTGTAGCTAGTGGGCAAAAAAAAATAAAAAGTTTTTAAAATGCTATTGCAAAAAGGAAACAGGGGAAAAGGGCTTGAAAAAAAAATTTCCAATGCACCAAGAGGCCCCTTCTGGGGACCAAAAAATAAAAAGTTACATAAAATAGAAGTTCCCCTTTTTTGGGCATTTTTTTGTCTTATAAAAGCAATAGGATGATTGGGCCGAAAAAATTTTTTGGGCAGGATGAACACTCGGGGTTAGGTTGGGTTTTCATTAAAACAAAAGGGTTGGGTTGGGTTTTATTTTTTTTTTTTTTTTTTTTCTTTTTTTTTTCCATTTTTTTTTTTGGGTTTTTGCCCCAAAATAAAATACACCATTAGAACAAGCACCTTTTGAAAGGCCCAAGAAAAAGTAGTTGGTGTCTCTAAAAACGCCGTGAAACTCTCCTCAAATTTAAACCAAAACAAAAAAAACAAAACGAACGAAAAAACAAAATAAAAAAACGGGTGCATTGACAGGGATTACAGATAGCCTAATAAAATTTTTTGCTACTCGAAAAAAAACTTAAAAATTCGACATATGACGGAAAAATAACTAAAGAAACATTTTTTTAGTTTCAAGTTTTGATTTCATTTGGGCCTTTCCCCAAATCCCCTTTCCGCTTCCCCTTTTGCTTCTCTCCCAACAGATTACATTGGGGGAGAACGCCGGCCCAAAAGGGTTCATGACAGCATTCCCGGGGTGACTCCCAAATCAAGTTTCAAGATCAAGATCAAGATAAGGGAAAAAATTGACAAAGCTTTTTTGGCGACCGTCAGGGAAACACATCTCCTTTTTCGCGGAATGAAAACGTGATTTCAGAAAGTTCCAAAATTTTTCCCAAAAAGAATTGTTTTTTGCAACGAGTTGAGGGTAAATGTGGGGACTACGTAATCAAATCATGTGTAAGCTCGGCAATCAAAGGAAAAAAAAAAAAAAACTGTTTTCCCTTGGGGTTTTAAACAACAAAACTTTTGCCCCAAAAATTTTCCCAAATTTCGTGAAAAAAAAAAACGGGGCAGCTAAAATTTTGAAAAAGTTGTCAAGCGTGAAATCGGGGGAATATCCCCCAAATACCTATTTCCCTGTGTTTTTTGGGGGTTGTTTTAGGTGGGAGGCTCCCGGGGGTTTTCCCTGCGAGCCCTGGCCCCTGTGCTGCGAGGCTGTCCCCGGGCCCGTGGCCGCAAAGCTGACTTTTTGGGGAAAGGGGCGAGGTGGGGGTGAGGACAGGGGGGTGGGGTTTTGGGCCAGTAAGGGTGGCCGACCAGGGGGGACTTTCCCGGGCGAGGGGTGAGGGGGGGCCCAAAAAACACGGTGGTGGGCGTGCAACTGCACCCCCAAAGGGGGTTCCCCGGGAAACTCAGCACCAACAGGTTTGGGGGCAGGGGGGGTAAAGGGAAACAAACGGTTCAGGGTTTCCCTAAAAACCGGACCCCGGGGGCCCGGGGCAGGTGAACCGTGAGTGTCGTCTGTCGGCCACTGTCTTTGTACACATTACTCTTGGGGGCGGGGGGGATCTCAACCGGGGTTTGGGAAAGGCCCTTTCCTCGCCGAGTCCTCGGGTGAGGGTTCCCCGACTTGGTGCTTTGGACGGCTACACCCTTTTCCTAAAAAATTAAAAAACAACTGAACTTAAAAATTAAAAAAAACCGAACTTCAAATTAAAAAAAAACTGAAACTTAAAATTTTAAAAAAAACCTGAACTTCAAATTAAAAACTGAATTTTAAAATTAAAACAATGAACTTAAAATTTAAAAACAACGGAACTTAAAATTTTAAAAACAAACTGAACTTAAAATTAAAAAAACAACGAGTTTCCCAATTAAAACAAGAAAATCGAAAATTTAAAAAACTGAATTTAAAATTAAAAAAACCCTAAACTCCAAATTTAAAAACAACGAATTTAAAATTTAAAACAAAAAAAAAAACCTGAACTTAAAATTAAAACAACTGAACTTAAAATTTAAAAAACCAAACTGAACTTAAAATTTTAAAACAATTTAATTAAAATTTAAAAAAAATGAACTTAAAATTAAAAAACAACTGAACTTAAAATTATAACAATTAAAAAATCTAAATTTAAATAAAAAAAACAAACTTAAAATTTAAACCCAAACGAACTTCAAATTGATAAAAATTAAATCAAAAATTTAAAAACAACTGAACTTAAAATAAAAAAAACGAACTTCAATTAAAACAACTGAACTTAAAATTAAAAAACAAGTAAATCGCAAATTAAACAACTGAACTTAAAATTTAAAAAACAATTTGAATTTTCAGTTTTAAAAACAACTGAATTTTAAATAAAAACAACTGAACTTAAAAATTAAAATAATTGAACTTAAAAAAAAAATAACTGAATTTTAAAACCAAAAAACCCCGAACTTAAAATTTAAAAAAATAAAACTTAAAATTAAAAAAAACTGAACTTCAAATTAAAAAAACCCTGAACTTCAAATCAAAAAACCCGAACTTAAAATTAAAACAACTGAACTTAAAATTAAAAAAACAAAACTTCAAATTAAAAAAACTGAGCTTAAATTTAAAAACCAAGAAAATCGAAAATTTAAAAACAACTGAATTTAAAAAAATAAAAAACAAAACTTAAAAATTAAAAAAAAACTGAACTTCAAATTAAAACAACTGAACTTCAAATTTAAAACAACGAACTTAAAATTTTAAAACAATGATTCTCAAATTAAAACAACTAACTTAAAATTTAAAAAAAACTGACTTAAAATTTTAAAACAAGTGAATCCCCAATTTAAAATTTTAAAACAACTAAACTTAAAATGAACACAAGTGAACTTCAAAGGGATAACAAGTGAATCTAAAATTAAAACAATGAATTCAAATTAAAAAAAATAAACTTAAAATAAAAAAAACCCTAAAAACTTCAAATTAAAAAAACTGAACTTCAAATTAAAAACTAAATGCAGATTAAAACAACTGAAGTTTAAATAAAACAACTGAACTTAAAATTTAAAAATAAGTAAATTTAATTAAAAAAAATAAACTTAAAATTACAAAAATTGAATTTCAAATTAGAAAAAAAAAATTCTTTTTTTAAATATAATTTGAAATTTCACTTGCTTTTTTTAGTAAAAAATTTCCTTTGTTCAATTTTTGAGAATAAAAAAAGTGTATCAAAAACCCCCTACCAAAAAATAACATATTTTTCCTGTAAATTTTTTCATTTTTACCGAGGGGTGCCAAAAAGGGGAAAGCGGGGGAAATTTTTTTTTTTTTATGAAAAGTAAAACCCTTTTTTTAAATATTTCAAACCCCACTACACATAGAGAAAGAAAACCCCGGATGAAGTAACGTATGGGTGTTTTTGGGAAACTGACGTCACGATTAGCGTCTTCAAGCCAAATGCCGCCGCTTAAACCCCCCAAATGCCACACGTCGGAGCGGGGGGGGAAACCCCAAGAAACTCCACTTGCCCCCCCTGTTTCCCCGGGCTTATGGTAAATTTTCCCCCCTAAATATATTTTTTATTTTGCATAAAAGGATACTGTCATCTTCGGAAAAGCTTGTTTATAAATTATCAAATAAAAAATCGTAAAACACCCCTAAAGAAAGGGGCCCTTGTAGACTCAAGAAATATTCAATGAAATTGATTTTTCCCAAATTTCCCGCTCCAAATTTAAAATTTTGGGTCGAAAAAAATTTTACATTGGGGAATATCAATAGAAGCGGAATTTTTATTTTTTTTCATTTATATTTTTCGTTTTTTTGATAAAAAATTTGAACCAGTATAAATTAGCGTTAAAATAAATAAATAAAACCCCATCAATCGGGAAAATTACCCCATTTAATTTGGTTTTTTTATTTAGGAAAGCCCAATTTATGCCTGGTTTTTAATTTTAAATTTTTCAGAAAACTAAAAATATCAAAGGGAAGCTAAGGGAAAATTTCCCTTTTTTATGGAATTGTCCAAAGCAAAAGTTTTCTCGCAAAATTTAAAAGGGAGTGGAGTTGGGATATTAACTATGCAAAATTTCTTGAGATTTTTTAATGGTCTTTTTTTAGGGGTTTTTTTCGGTTTTTTATTTGATAATTTTAAAAACCCAAAAATTTTCCCAAGATAACAGTAATCTTTTTTACTGATAAAAAATATATTTTTGGGAGGGGAAAAATTTCCCAAAAACTGGCAAACACGGGCGGCAAGTGGGGTTTGTTGGTTTCCCCCAGCTCGCATTTTCCCGCGCCGTCGCAGCCACACTAGGAGGGGGGGGGGGGGGACTCAGTAAGCGCATTTTCCTCTGCCCGAATTTTCATCAAATATAGTATATATATATTTTTTTTTGTACTGTAGAGCGCCCTACCTCCCGGGCCCAATTTATTTTCAATTGGTTACCATAGCACCCTTTTTCAAAAGATTTCATCCAAAATTAAATCAGTTTTTCCTTATACCAAATAGACTTTGGGAAAACCGAGTTTGGTCCAAATATAAAATTTGTAACTTTTCGAGAAAAACCTGTACACTAACAGACAAAAGACAGAAAAGACAAATCGGGGTTTAAAACATAACCCCTCCAACTTCGTTGCGGAGGTAAAAAGGGTTGTGAACACGTGGGAAGACACCTATGCTATTCCGTGTGTTATTTTTTCATTAAATGAGTTTTTACAAAAGAAAAAAAAGTTTCAATTTTTGGCCTCAAAAATTTTTTGGGGACTCTAAAAATTTTTTGGTTTCTAATTTTTTTTGGCACTCAATATTTTTTGGGAATTTAATTTTTTGGCACTCAAAATTTTTTTTCCACTTAAAATGTTTTGAATTCTAAAACTTTTGGGGACTAAAAAAAAAATTTTTCCTTAAAAATTTTTTTTTTGGGGACTAAAATATTTTAGCACTCAAACCTTTTTGGCATCAAATTTTTTTTTTTGCCACTCGAAAAATTTTTGGGACTTTAAAAAAGTTTTGGGGAATCAACATTTTGGGCAAAAAAATTTTGGCACTTTAAAATGTTTTGCCATTCAAAAAAAATTTTACAAAAAATTTTTTTGCCATTCAAACTTTTTGCCACCCCAAAAAAGTTTTTCACTCAAATTTTTTTGGCAAATTTTTTTTGGCTTCAAAAATTTTTGGCACCCCCAAAATTTTTTTGGCCCAAATTTTTTCCCCCTAAAGAAGGGGAGTAAAAAGAAAAGGGGAAATGGATCAATTTAGTTTGGGATTTTCTTGGTGCTTTTTTTTTTTGTTTTTTTTTTAAAAAATTTTGTCAGGTTTTCGACGCCCCTGAGATGGATCTCCACTGTAAACCAGAAAGCCCCTCTAGGGTACCCCCGGGGGAGCTGTCTGTTCGTGGGGTTATTAGTGGGGTTCTGGAAACCCAAAAAAAAACCCAAAAAAACCCAAAACCCCCTAACAAAACCCCCGACTCATCCTTTTGGGGACAAAGGGGCCTTTTAAAGGAAAAAGGGCCCCCCTTTTGCCAAAAAAATTTTTGTGAAAAAAAGGGGTTTTCCCCCCAACAAGGGACCTTTTTTTAAAAAAAAATTTTTTTTTAAAAAAAAATTTTTGGACCAAGGCCAAATTTCCCCCCAAAAAAGATGAAAGGGGAATGGAAATTCATGCCTTTGGGGCTTTTTTTTTTGTTTTTTAAAAATTTTTCAGAAAGGGATGGAATGGTAAAAAAGTCCTTGCACCCCGAGGCGCGTGGATGGGGGGGCTTGGAGAGCAACCCCCAAAAGGGGGGTTAAAAGAAAAAACCCGGTCAGAAAATTAGGGGGGGAAAATTTGGGGGCCCGGGGTTTTTGGAAACAGCCCCCGTTTTTGGCCCGGGGCCGGGTTGAGGAATTTGGGTTTTGAACCCAAAACTTTTAAAATAAAACCCTCTTTAAGGAAAGGTGAAAAGAAAGGGGTTTTCCCCCCCGAAAAAGTGAAAAATAAAAACTGTGCGGTAACCCCTTTTTAGAAAGGAAGAAAAAGGGAGAAGGGGGAAAAGAACCGGCGCAAGCCCAGGGGGGGGCAACCTTTAAATTCAGAAGCTGAAAAAAATTAAGGAAAAAAATGAAAGGAAAACTTTGGGGGTTTTAAAAATTTTTAAAGGGGGCCTCAAAATTCCATTTAAAAGGGGGGAGGGGCGAAAATTTTTTTCCCCAAGAAGAGGGGGGGTGGGAATTAAAAAAAGGAAATTTTGGGGGGGAAAGGTGAAAAAATTTAAAAATTTTTTTTGGTGAAAAAAAAAAGGCGCCCCCCAATTTTTGGAAGTATTTTGAAAAAAATTGAAAGTTTTTGGGGTTCTTTTTTTTTCTCCTTATTTAAAGAGGGGAACCCCCCGGGGATGAAAATAGGGATTTTTTGGAGGGTTTTTTTTTAGAAGGTCAAATTGGGTTTTAATGAAAAAAAGTTTTTTTTGAAAGGAATTATGGGGAAACCCACTTTGTAAACTTAGGGAAGAAAAACAATGATAGGGCCTTTAAATTTGCCTTGGCAAAAAAAGAAAAACGGGGGAGAATTTTGGGAAAGGGGGAAACCCTTTTTGATAAAGAAGAGAAAATTTTGAAACCGAATGAAAAGGGTTAAATTTTTTTTGAAATCAAAAGGGGGCCAAGGATTTTTAAAAAGTTTTGGGTTTTTAAAGGGACAGGGCCCCAAAAATTTCAAACACCAAAAAAGAGGAAAGGGCCCCTTCACACTTCAAGTTTTTTTGGACTTAAACTACGTGCGTCTTGTTATCGTTGTTCGTCACCGTGAGGGCACGATACGTTAAATCGGCTCCCTCCCGCTCGCTCTATCAGAAAAATTGCAGTATAAAAAACCCCCTTTCTTTTTTTACTTCCCCCCCCTTTTGTACCCCATGACAACCCCATTTCTCCCTTAATTACTATATTTCCCCCCGCAATCCCTGCCCCACCTTTTTATAGCGCTACAACCCTGACAAAAAACGATATTTTCAACGGTTACAAGTGGATTCTGTATAGGCGGGGTTTCCCACAGGTTGGGCCCAATTTGCAGTCGTGGGGCTATTTTTTTTAAGTCACTAAAAAATTAATACCTATTTCCCGGCCTGTAGAGGGGGGTTGGGGGCCCCTAGGTGATGCTGTAGGGGAAAGGGTGGTTTTATATTGGGGGTTACGACCCGGGGATCCCAGATTGCTCTGGCTCAAGTCGGGGATGCGGTGTTTTCCCAGGAAAAAGGACCAGCACGGTATGAAAAGGTTCTATGATGGTGGCTATGGAGGGGATTTACTTTTAAAGAGCCAGGACAAAGTCGCTGGAGGAAAAATAGTCGTATGTACAGATGGAAAGAATGGTGGCAGGGCCCCTCATTGATGGGGGACCCCGTATGGGTGTGGGGGCTGGGAGGGGGGGAAACACACCTAGTTGTGTTTCCCCCCCCCCCCCCCCCCCCCCCCCCCCCCCCCCCCCCCTTTGCTTCTCTCCCAACAGATTACGTGTGTGGGAGAACCCGGACCAAGGCCTTCACTGACAGCTCTGCTGGGTGACTCCCAAATCAAGATCAAGATAAAGATCCAACACTGGAATGGTACAGTTGTTCCCGGTCGAAAATGGTTGTTCCCGGTCGTCGTCACGCCCAACATCAACGTGTAAAGGTGAGGTAGTTTGAGTTAGTTTTCAGGAAGTAGAGGGGATAAGGGTATCGTAGCTAGATAGGCATTGTCGGGTAGGAGCAGAGGTGCACAGGCGAATAGCTTGAAGTAGTTAGAGAGGATAAGTGTGTCGTGAGGGTTAAGATGGTGAGCCATGTGAGATCCGTTAGGGGAAACAGGAAGATGGCGGGCATGGCACTAGGTCAAAAGGGGTCAGAAGTGGGAAATGCTTTGAATGCAATGGGAAGGGAAAGTAGGGAGACAGGGAGATGCGGATCGTGTGATGAGGGTGGGGGGAAAAAGAGCAGGCACAGTCCCCGCTATGTTGTGAAAAAGTCACGGACAAGGACAGTGGCTTGCAGTGCGATAGCTGCAAATGGTGGTCGCACAGTACCTGTGAGAGGATGGGGCCCAGAGCTTTATAAAGAGCTCCAGGGCACTAAGGAACTGTGGTTCTGTGGGAAGTGTAGAAAGCAGGTAATTAAGGATATGAAAGAGACCCGGGAAAGCTAAAGGTGGAGAAGGGGGCGAGGGACTAGGGAAAACTAGAACAGTGCAAGGGTGAACTGAAGGAGGCAAAGGAGTGGATACAAAGCCCTGGAGGGGGATATAAAAACCTTGCAAGTAAAGTAAAAAACATGGAGGCAGAAAGGGCAGGTAAGGGTAATGAGCAGGGCTTGGGGGCCAGACCCACCACGGGCCCTGGGGATGAGGCTGCTTGACGTTAGGCGTCGCCAAAGCAGGCATTGCCCGAAGGAGAGGAGAGGGGGGGGAGCTGCAGCGGTGGGAAGATGTCGTAGCAGGGTGGTCTAGGGATGTTGAGGGTGTGGGTGGGGCCCTAGGGGAGCTGCAGCGGAGGAAGATGTCAAAAGTAGGGCGGCCTAGGGGGGCTGTTGAGGGTGTGGGTGAGACTGGGGGACCTCCCCCTCCTCACCCTCGCCAGTTGAGGCCACTGAAGTCGTGGGTGAGGCTGGTCGATCCGCCCCCCCATCGCTTTTGCCTGTAGCGGCAGCAAAGCTGCTGAGGGGGGTGGTTGAGGTAGGGGCCCTGATGCCCCGCCTCCCGGTGGGGGCTGTGGCCGCTACAGGCCCCAGGGGGGGAGATGAGGTAGTGGAGATTACCAACCCAGGGGGGGTCAGGATGATAGAACAACGGGGGACCAACCGCAGGGCAAAAAGAAGGGGCCCCATACTGTGTATAGGGGACAGTATGGTGAAGAATGTTAGGCGACACGTGGCTATGAGAGACCAGAAGAGTGTGCTGGTTAGCCTGAGTGGCAAGGGTATGGAGATGTTGTGAAGGAGGTGAGGGAGCAGGTGAATGGTGTACGGGAAAGGGAAATGGTGATAATGCAGGGAGGGGGGAACAGCCTTAGGAGATTAGGCCCGAGCAGACGGTGGGCAAGGTGATGGAGTGCCTTAAGGATAAAAAGAAGGACAGGAAGAAAGTACGAGTGGCTGTGGTGGGAATCATGAGGCGACCTCGGGAAAATGCAGGGTATGAGGAAATGAGACGCGACACAAACAAGCGACTCCAAGAGGAGGTTTAAGAATGAAAGCAGAGTGCAGTAAGGATCCAGGGGATATGGAGTAAGCTTCATAGACCTGGACGGTGCACTCCCAGGAGGTCTTTGAGGGAAAACAAAGTGCACCTAAACTGGGAAGGAGAGAGGCGGATGTGGGGAGAATGCTTGAGTGGATACGCGCGCCCTGAGAGACTCTGCAAGTTGAGGGAAAAGAGGGTGACAAATGCGAATGAGTGACTGTTGACAACAAAGGGAATGTGAGGATGGGCTGTGTGAATGTTAGAGGATGGAATGTTGAAAAAAATGGAAGACCTCAGCAGAGAAATGAATGAATGGAACATTGACATAGTTGGTGTGACAGAAACACAAAGAGAGAGAGAAAATTGAACTTAGATCTGAGACTTACAGTATGATCGGCAAGGGTAGAAGTAAGCAGCAGAAAAAGGGTGGCGGAGTGGGAGTACTTGTGAGGCAGGAAGCGGGTATAGATGTAGAGGAGCTAGATGTAGGAGGGTGTGAATGGGTGAGGATATCATGGCAGCACGTTGGAATATAAGGTGCGAAAGGGAAGAGAAAGGATCTTGGTGATAGTGGTTACATGACAGTGGAAGGAAAACAGGAGCGAGACCCGAGAATGAAAGGAAGTATAGAATTGTGCAAAGGTTTGTAGAACAGAATAGAAGTGAAAATGTGATTGTGATGGGGGGACATGAATGGTCACATTGGTGTGTTGGGAAAGAGGAAGTAAATGGAAATGGCCAATTGCTGCTTGACTTTCCCAGAGGAGAATGAATTAGAAATTTTGAATGTGACCCTGGCTGAAGGAAGAGGACCTTGGAGTGGAAGGGAGAAATGAATCTGCCATTGACTTTATGTTAGTGAACCGGAAGGCTAGAGAAACGGGTGAGAAGTATTGGGTGGATGAGGAAAGGACAATCGACGTAGCGAGTGACCAAAAACGTCATGGTAATGGAGTATGAGTGTTTGAAAAAAAAAAGAGTGAACGTGAAGAGGAGAGGAATGGACGTTGGAAACTTAGAGATGCAGACTGGGATTATTTCAGAGAAGTGGGGAGTAAGAGGACTGGAAGCTGGGAAAAAATGGTTTGAGGGGCTGAGAGAGGTGTGGGATGAGATGAATGAGAGATTGTTAAGGAAGTTAACAAAGTGGCAGGGAAGAGAGCCTAGGCAGAACAAGTAAGAGGGGCAAATGGCAGGACAAGAAGAGTTGGTGGAACAATGAGATCGACAAGGCCAGGAAAGAAAGGGAAAAAGTCAAATAGGAAGTGTAGGAGTCTGAGAAAGAATAGGTCAAACAGTGAAGTGAAAGAATAGAGTATGAAAGGGCATGGGAAGAGTATAAGAGTAAGCAAAAGGAGGTGAAATGCTTGGTGAGGAAGGCAAGAGTGAATGAAGAGAGAAAAGTGATCAGAGAACTTAGGGAAAAAGGTGAGGAAGGAGGTAGGGAATGGTATAAATTTTTTGAGAGGAGAAGAGAGTAAGCATACAGGAAATGTAGAAGAAACTAGTGGTGAAGGCAGGTCACTAAGGGAGAAAAAGGAAATGGTCAGAAACTGTAGAAGACTTCTGGAAAGATATTGGAGGTGTGAATGAGCCCGATAGTGACTTAGGGAACGTCACCCTTTGGGAGGAAAAAAGAGGAAAATGATGGATGAAGAAATTAGAATGGATGAGATTTAAGGGTATGTAAAAAAACTGAAAAATGGAAAGGCCCCTGGAATGGACGGTATCCCGAATGAATTTAAGAGGGAGGTGAGGGAGTAATTGAGGGAATGCATGAGTTGTTTGGACATATATGGAGAGAGGAAAGGGTGCCTGGTGCCTGGAATGACAGTAGAGTGACCCTCATACATAAGGGAGGACACAAGAGTAGGAAGGAGATTAAAAATACAGGCCAATAGCGGTATGTGACACGGTATGTAAGATTTTCTGTGGGGTACTGAATGAAAGACTAGGTGAAGTTGTGGAAAGAAATAAAGGGGATGGGTGAAGAGCAGAATGGATTCAGAAAAGACAGGAGAGGTGAGGACAATATGTTTGTAGTGAATGAAGTGATTGAGAGAACAAGGAAGGAGGGAAGAAAAAAAAATATCTAGCCTTTCTAGATATTGAGAAAAGCGTATGACAGAGTGGAAGGAGAATGCTATGTAAGGTATTGGAGACGATTGGCATGAGTGAGAAGGTTGTTAAAATAATAAGCAGTATTTTTGAGAACACACAGGCCAAGTTCAGTATGGGTGACCTCGAGACGGGATGGGTGAATAGTAAGAGGAAGTAAGACAGGGCTGTGTCCTTTCTCCTCTACTTTGGTTTATATGTTGAGGAAATGGCAGTGAGAGTGAAGCGTACAGGTCTGGGTGTGAAAATTGGAGATGAAGTGTTGAGTGTACTGATGTATGCAGATGATGTGGTGATCCTTAGTGAAAACCACAATGAGCTACAAGAGATGCTGAATGCTGTGACTGAGTATGGAAGGGGGCTTCAACGTTTGGCTCAGTAAGGAGGGAAAAGTCAAGTGTTGGTGGGGAATGGGGATGACTCTGATGATGACAGGATTTGGATGGGGGGTGGGAATGAAAAAAAAGAGAACGAAAGAGTTTCAAGTATCTGGGTATTTGGTTGGATGAAAAGGCTGTGAGAAAACTAAAATGAGAGGATAGCTAGAGCCAACCAGTGGGTTGGAAGGCTAGGCAGGTGGCAAGATGTCCGGGCCAACAAGTATGAAGTGGTTTGGAGGACTATGGAAGGGTGTGGCAGTCCCTAGCATTATGTATGGCTGGAAACAATGGTGTGGTCTAGGAAGGAGTTGGACAGATGGAAGTAACACAGAACAAAGCAGGCAGAATAGCATTAGGAGCCAATAGGTATGTGGCAGTGGAAGCGATTAGAGGAGACATGGGATGGAGCACGTTTAGAGAGAGGATAGCAAAGGCAGGACTGAGGTACAGAGCTAGACTGCAACGAATGGATGACAGCAAATGGGCAAGCAAGGTTTGGGACTGGAATATGTATGGGGAAGTGGATGAAAGATCAGTAAAAGTGGAAAGATGGACAGGTGAACTGGGAAGTTTTGACAGGAGTGATGAGACATTTGGGAGTATGGCTGTATGCAAAAAAGGGAAAAAAATAGGAGAGTGGAAGAGGAAAAGGGAAAAAAAAGAATGGGTGAGGGGAAATGAGTGAGAAATCAACACTGGAAGGTACAGGGGAAAGGACCAGCCACGGTATGAAAAAGGGTTTTATGATGGTGGCTATGGAGGGGAAACCCACTCTTCAGAGGGCCCGGACAAAGTCGCTGGAGGTAAATAGTCGTATGTACAGATGGAAGAATGATGGGAGCAAGGTGTGTGAATGTGTGTGACAGGAGTGGATGAAAACCGTGGAGCACTTGATGTGGAATGTGAACGGTATGAGTATGCTAGGAACACAGATGTTTGGGGGTAGTGGTAGGAGAGGTCGGAGGGAAGAATGGCGAGAGATGAGAGACAGGAGGTGAGATGGAGTACCTGCTGGGGTTGTGTGCTGAGTGGAGGAGTGACAGTCGTGTGATTGAGAGTGTAAAAGAAATTTTTGGAGAACTCTTGGAGAGCACGTAGGAGAGAGCAAAGAAGGCAGGGGGCCCCTCAGTGATGGGGGACCCCGTATGAATGTGATGCAGGAGAGGAAGGGGGGAAAAAAAAAATCCTAGTTTTGCTTCCCCCTTTTGTTCTCTCCCAACAGATTACATGTGTGGGAGAACGCCGGACCAAAGGCTTCATGACAGCATCTGCTGGGGACTCCCAATCAAGATAAGATCAAGATCAACAGGAGAAAGGACCAGCCACGGTATGAAAGGTTCTATGATGGTGGCTATGGAGGGGACCCACTCTTCAGAGCCAGGACAAAGTCGCTGGGGGGTAAATAGTCGTATGTACAGATGGGAAAAATGAGGCAGCAAGGTGTGTGTGATGTGTGTGACAGGAGTGGATGAAAACCCTGGAGCACTTGATGCTGGGGAAAGTGAACGGTATGAGTATGCTAGAACACAGATGTTGGAGGTAGTGGTAGGAGAGGGCGGAGTGGAAGAATGGCGAGAGATGAGAGACAGGAGAGTGGAGATGGAGTCCCCTGCTGGGGTTGTGGCTGAGTGGAGGATTTGCCCAGTCGTGTGATTGAGAGGGGTAAAAGAATTCTTGAGAACTCTTGGAGAGCACGTAGGAGGAGAGCATGAGAGGCAGGGGGCCCCCTCAGTGATGGGGGACCCCGTATGAATGTGATGCAGAGAGAGGAAGGAGGGGAAAAAGAAATCCCTAGTTTTACTTTCCCCTTTTGCTTCTCTCCTACAGAATACTTTGTGTGGGAGAACCCCGGACCAAAGGCTTCACTGACACCATCTGCTGGGTGACTCCCAAATCAAGTTAAAAGTTCAAGTTCAAGTGACGACGAGATAAGGAAGACTGTGGCGGGGTTTTGAGGACGGACCAGGAGACTGTGGTAACACTGGTATTGAAATTAGACGCATAACAGTGACAGACAGTGATAGCGGAGGAACATTTGGGGCTGCGACGGTCGAAAAAGTGACTGGGCCTATGAGGGGGAAAGCTGGTGTGTGACAGTGGCGGATTTAGGGGGGGGCCGAGTAGGCCCGTGGCCCCTAGGCCCCGCGCCTGTGAGGGCCCCATGTACTGTCTCCAATTACTCCTGACCGGCCCTCGTATCCTCGTATGTTCCAATTACTTATATTCGCTCCTCCTCCTATATCCTTTTGACCTTGACCGACAAGGCAGCTGCATGTCCGTGTCAGGTTCCTTATTTTCCCTTTTCCCTAGTGTAACGTAAGTGACACGCAAAGGCGCCACGCGCTGATCCTTAAACACACCCATTTCCCTCATCTTCCTACTCAGTCATTCAACTGTATTGGCTACAACTTTTCCTCCTCCCATTTATATTTTAGTGATTGGCTATAGGAATTTCAACTCCTCCTTCCTTTTATCTCCTTTGTTACTCTGTGTCCTCTTTTCTAAAAGTCACGCCCCCATGACCGGGGTTTTGATCGTGATCCACTGACCTCAGGAGATGAGTCAGGATCCAATTTTAAATCGACACTGGTCATTTCAGTGTCCACTGTACATCCTTGTATATATCTTATTTCAATATACTCGTACTACTTAAAAAGGGTAGTGACGTGTTACGTGTATACCTGGACCCTATATAACATTATATAGAGAGAGTGAGTGAAGAACAATTCGACATAAATTTCGAGTTCCTGACCATCACTACAAACATACTTCTGCATCCAAAAACAACGAACGGTAATCACACCGAGCAAAACGTACCTTTAAGACGTGTATAAGAATCACGGTACTCGTATACCCACGCCCTCACATATAAGTATGATTCCACTATAAATAATACAATTGATTAGTGATAATTAATAAATATTGTGTTTTTATGTTTTTTTTTATGAGGATAAGGCAGTGGGCTGCAGTGAGGCACAATGGAGAAATCAACAAGTCGTGATCGTGATCAAAGGGAGGAAATATAAAGCTGGCTCTGTTAAACGACAAGAAAAGACAGACGAAAAGGAAAGAGTAAGAAAACTACCAAAAATAACTCAATGGCTGAAATATCCAACAGTATATGAATCTGCAAAATCACAAACTCACACTGAATCTAGTCCTAGCTTGAACAAACCAAATACAAGTGTAACTGCTGATGTGGTAGATACGAAGCCTGAGACTGAATGAGTGAATGTACAACAGTAGAGACACCAATTACGCCTGCAACAACTGGACAAGCCACAACTTGTACTGAACCTAGTGTAGTTAGCGCAATTGAACCCGAACACAGTGAGGAGACACAAGAGGAAGTCAAAGTTATGAATACCGGTACTGAACAAGGATTTGAAAATGATCTTGGATTATGGCCTAAAAGAATTCCTGAAAATGTGTGTGACTATTGGTTGAAAAAGGGAAGCGCAGAATGTCGACACTGTGATGGTGACTTCAGAGAGTCAGCTGTGAAAGACAGAACCCGTCAAAACAGAACCCGTCATTGTACAAAGACATTATTCACTCGAACTCATTCATTATCTGGCCAAAAAATTAATCTTAAATGGCTCTGTTACTCTAAAACAACTGGTCAAGTGTATTGTTTTCCATGCAAGCTTATGTCAAAGGTGGAAAGCTCATTCACAACTGGCTTCAATAGTTGGAAGTGTAATGCCCGTTATTTCAGAAGAGATAGGATGGGAATTATTATCATATAATTCCCGGGTTATGTCCCGTAAGCAATTCAATCTTTTAGTTTTCTCGTGTAAGTTTATCTCTTTTTTCCTATCTTCCATTTCTATCTTCCTTCCCTTTCCCTCACTCCCTCCCCCCCCGACATTCCGCGTGCGAGTAAAACATTCTGGTGGGATACTTATTTCGCGATCAGTGATAACTAATGGATTCAAAGCTTTTCATCCTCCCCTCACCCTCCTATCAGATCAAGGAACACTCCTAGATTCTTAATGTCCTTCAAAATGACACAATAGTGAGAGATCACGTTCATAAATGGTTTGTTTTTAGTCGAGTTATTTGCTAAATTAAAGTCGAACCAAATTTATGGTTCGCCTCCATTACCACACCACTCCAAAAAGACGCGTTTTGGATGCTGGACACGAACCTCAAAACACTTTTTCCCCGGTTATTGGATTAAACATATTAAATTCTTCTATATCAAAGTAACAGGACTGATTCTAGGCAGCCCTTTCTTAGGTACACTGGTTTCATTATTTAATTAGTTATTTCGGGATTATAAGCTCTTCAGGAGAGGCAAGTTCAGGGTATCCAAACATTCCCCTTTTTTCCCGCGGGTCTTAGTTCACCCTCAAGACGGCAGTCCCCTCTCCCACTCCCCGACAGGTTAAGACGTACGACGTTTCGCTCCTATTCCTCCCCCCCCCCCCCTTTCCTTGTTATAATATTGTTATCTATATTTCCCAAAAATGGGTACCGATGTTTAGTTTTCACTAACGTAAAGGAGGCCTGCCCCATCCTTATAAGTATTATTAAACAGAGTCTCTCTCCCACTCCCCGACAGGGGACATCTAGGGCCCTTTACGCAAACGGCCCGACAATGGTTTTTAGTGAAAACCACACAAAAATTCTTACTCTTTATTCCCCCCTATATCTTCCATGTATAATTATAAGTATTCAGCGGTATGTTACCTAAGTGAAGGATAATTTATCAATAAGGTTCAGGGAGGGAGTGTATGCTCACCAGAGCTTACCTTCATCACATGGGAAGAGCTTCCTGTATCAGAGTGTAAAGGTTTACTTATATCAGATTAGAGCTTCCTGTGTTGGGATGGAGAGCTTTCTTATGTTGGATTAGCACTTATATGTTTGTCTGTGATCTCAAACAAAAGACACACTACTTCAGCATGAAAAAATAGGATGATGTTTTCAAATATAGTCTTGTGTTCATTATAAAAACCCCAGGTGATTATTCTGCGTTAGGACAGTAATTCCCCACACTTCCAAAAGAGTCAGCCTTATCGTATAATTTTCCACGTATCAATCACGATACCAAGATAAATCTAATATTAATATTATTCAAACACGCCCGGGGAGTAACCCAGAGAACTACTCGCTTGAGCTGGTGGCAGCACTTCCCCTTACTCATATCCTTTCCCTTAACCTAAACTCCTACCCCCTTCCCCTTAAATTTATCCCCATTTTAGTACTCTCCGCAGCGAGAAGTGTTCATACTATAATCACATAGTGAAAGTCATAAAACTAGTTTCAATTCTCAATTCAAGTTGTAATCAAATGAAAAATCATAATCAATTAATATCATTCAAATAACAAAGGCACCAGTATAAACTTCTTCATAGGAAGTTCTGGCAACACAGAAGAACGCTAGGTATGCCTTAGAATCTCACAGTAGGTCAGATCAGCACAGGAATACTATGGTCGAAATGATATATCGAAGACTGCGGGTGCCCGTATTGACTCTAATCTTGTACAACCCAAAATGAAAGTGAATGTGAGTACTGGCAAGCAGTATTGACGAGGCGTGTAGATGTTTTAAAGCTACTTTGCGAACTCGGGTTAGCTATTCGGGGTAAAGATGAAGTTTAAATTTGGATCAGTACACAATGGAAAACTATCTTGGGATTCTAGAGCTCCTGAGCACATACGACAGTTTCTTGCAAAACATATCAAGAAACACGAAACAAAGGTAGGGTCATACTTCCTACTTGTCCCATGTCATTTCTGAGGAATCATTAGAATAATGGCAGAAAAGGTTTTGTCCTCAATAAAAAGATGAAGTAAAAAGCAAAGTACTTCTCAATTTATGTTGACTCCACACCTGAAAATTTCACAAAAGGATCAATTACTTTTTTCAATCCGCTATGTACTGCCTACTACAGGTCCAGTTGAAAGGTTTTTGCAGTTTATCCCCCTGCTAAGCCACACTGGCGGAGATATTGCTACAACTGTTCTTGCTTTTCTTAAAGAGAAAGAACATTTCCCGTTTAGACTGCCGAGGACAGTCCTATGACAATGCCCGCAAAATGTCTTGTAAATATCAGGGGACCCAACAGATAATCAAGAATGAGTGGGAGTGAAGTGAGTCCATACCATGTATGGCTCATTCCTTAAACTTGGTGGGAATTGTGCCAGAAAACGTCCTCCGTGTCATTGTTTTCTCTGATACAAAATATGTACACCTTTCTTGCTGCATCTACTTATCGTTAAAAGGGGGGGGAAA
>JACEEZ010026279.1:25292-73712 GCA_016584305.1 Chionoecetes opilio | reverse complement strand
TTATGGTTTCAAAATAAATGGGCTTTTAAAATTTTTTTTACTTTTTTTTTTTTAAACCAATATGCACTTTTTTATATTTATACATTTATTAATTTAACATAGAATTTTTCATTTGCAGACTAAAAAATGAGGTTTGCGTTTTAACTTTTGTTGCGCTTTTTTTTTTTTTATTTGCGGTCTAGTTTTTTTTTTGCGCTAGAAATTTGCGCTTTTGCGCTTGCGCTCCGCTTTTTTCGAGAATTTTGCGCTTTCGCGCTATGCGACTCGATCGCGAAAATTTGCGCTTTGCGGACAAAGGGAAAAAAAAATTGCGCGCCCAGCTCTGATTGATACGCAATATAACGGGAAAAATATGACTGCCTAGGTATATTTTAACTTCTAAACATTCGTTATTGACTATATAATATCATAGAGTAACCATTTCCATCGCCTCCTCAACTATACTGTTTGGGTTATTTTTTTTATATACATGTTTTACAGAATCAGGCTTCTATACAATATACATATAGAAAAAAATCGTTTTAATATTATACTTTTGTGTTTTAAGTGCAGTGGAATAAGCCCATATTTTGTTTTCCAGTAGACCACTTATTATCAAATTGTGGATTTTAAAACTGCCAGCGACCACTGGCATTTCGAGTTTTCAGTTCTCTCTAATTAATGCCCTACAACCCTATGGTGTTGCATAAAATAGGTAACGCCGCTAAAAAAGTAGCGCCTTACCTCACCACACCCGCCATTCCTTATTTTAGGCCCGGTTCACCCTTCACGTTTTTGCTGGACGTAGTCTAGGGTGCATCTTGTCATCAGTGACTCACAGTACTTTCACAGTGACGTCACTTCCTGCAGGTGTAATGTGAACACAGGCTCCCCGCGACCACCGTACATTGCTGGAGCAGTGATGACGTCACTGACCTTGAGACGCGCGTCTCAGCTCACATTATTCGGAGCTCCCCATTCTTTCTACGTAGCTGCGGGAGTGGCGGGGCGACGTCACTGTGACGTCGCTGATCGCCACGCCCACGTAGACACAGACAGCAAAAACGTGTAGTGTGAACCCCGCCTTATTTACCACAAAATACTCTTTATTAAGATATTTTGTAAATTATTAATTATTATTGTAAGTGATAACCCAGGACGTGTGTGGTAGCTACTGTTTTTTGCTGGAGGTGCTGGAGGAGACCATGTGAGAGAAGAGATTGCCGTATAACACTAGTCACAAAAACCATCAGGTGACGGCCCTCACTCACACAGACCAAAACTAATGAAAATGTTTTAGTATTTCCCCGGTGAAATAGACAAGGGAAGAGTTGGCAAACCTGTTAACGAAGGAGACGAAGTTTGAAGAGGACCTATGAAGCGATACTAGGACCAATTTTTTTTCTCATTTATATAAATGATAATCAATGCTAGCTTAAAATTTCAATTTATTATTATGCCGATGATACTAACCTCTTACTAGCTGACAAAGGGCATCCCAAATTTCCCCACATTTAAAAAAAATACAGAATTGAATTTTTGTATCTCAATGGATAAAATGTAATAAATTAAACTCAATTTTTTCTAAACTAATTTTTATATTTTTCAGAATAGATCCATAAATATAATCCTGCCTCCATTACAGTTACCTAGAGGCGATACATTAAAACGAGTAAATCACCAAAATTCCTAGGATTTGCTAGATGAAAATCTGAACTGGAAAGGACCCATATACTCTACTTGAGGTAACGATAGATTTGAAATCTGCAAGCCTCATATCAGACTAGAATATAATCTCAAAATTTTAAAATGAGGGGTAACGGTTTGTTACAAGCTGTCCCCATGCTAGGATTGAACCAGGGACACCTCATGAGCAATATTAGCCGGATGACACTTTATATTTTGATTTGGGACCTCACGTGGGTTTATTTTGTGAAAGAGGTCAATCGCGAAATATCTGATTTTCTGGGAAAATACAAAAATGTCAATACATTTAAATGACCAATAATGCAGTTACAAACTTTATTTTGATGTCCAAAATGAGCAGAATAACAAGCCACATTGTAAAATATTGCTTTATGCTATATAATGAGTATAGACTAAAAATTTTATATAAAAAGGGGCCAATCGCGAAATATCGGATTTTCTCGAAAATACAAAAATGTAATAAAATGCCCAATAATGCAGTTACAAACCCTTTATTTTAGTGTCAAAATGAGCAGAATAACAAGCCATATTGTAAAAATTTGCTTTATACTATAATAATGATAAAGACTAGGAATATTATATGAAAAGGGGCCAATCGCGAAATATCGATTTTCTCGAAAATACAGAAATGTCAATAGAATGACCAATAATGCGGGTACAAACTTATATTTGGTGTCAAAAGAACAGAATAACAAGCCATATTGTAAAAAATATTGGTTTATGCTATAATAATGAGTAAAATTTAATTACTTATTACAAACATAACATACATCTAGGGGAAAATTTAAGTAACGCAACAGTGAACGATGGACGAAAAAGGCGCATCATTGAATATATGCAATTTTTACATGTACATGACATGAAATGAAAGAATGTCGTGTTTAAGTCACTCAGAGTCCGTTTCAATTGCCACACTGTATGGGTTTGTGACACACTCCGTTATTACAGGTACATGCAACTATGCACTTCAAGTTCTTGCCCTACAAGAGCATTTGGAAGGTTGCACAATTTTTGCACTTGCAGCGGGACTATGTCTGTGAACTCGTTTGGCGGGAGGATCGTCCACACTGGTGTGGGTGAAAGTCTCCCTCGTAGCATCCTCGTACCAATCCACTTCCAATGGGCGATTTCCGATTTCAGGGATTGGTACATCTGCCTGGAACCACACTGAGCCTGGTGGTGTGCGCGTTTGATGTGTTGTTCAAGACATTTTCGACTTGGCGGAAGCTTTTTCTTGGTCTTTGGTCCCTTTTAAAAACATGCGGTATCGCAATCGTTGATGTTAGTTTTCGTCCGAAGCTGGTGAGTAAATGCGGCAGAAGAACTCTTCCACACTCCGTAATGGTGGATTTTGACAGCGTGCCACGTCCGAGGTCATCAAGCAATGCTCCGTGTTTGCTGGAATACCTTCATTGTCGTCTTTTTTTCCCGTGTCCACTTGGTTGACTGATTGTGTCACATCCTGTAACCGCATGGGTACACCAGGATGTTACGCTGCATGGTCGGTGTCCACTGTATGTCATGCACAGCCACATAACGCCGTTCCTGCCTTGTGCCAGTTCTCATCCAGAGCTCTCCACTTAATTGTCCGGCGAAGTGTGTGAGCATACCAATAGGGTGGGGTGTCCCTGCACGGACTATGATCCGTTCGTATCCATCCATATAGGCCGCCTTGGCAAGCAATATTGGGACGTGTAATCTGTAATGCCAGTATTACGTATAATGTATCCCGAGATGTGAAATGTAAATTTTTTTTCAATGTAAACAATTTTTTTCCCTTTATTCTAGGCTAAGTGAGCATGGGAAACAGTTTTTTAGGTGGTGAATTTTATTTCTTATAACAGTTCTTTCATGTTTTTTCTTTCTTTCTTCCCCCCCCCCCCCCCCTCCCTTTTCTTTCTCCTTCCCTCGTTCGTTCCCCCCCGGTAAACCAACTCGCCAGTTATCTCTGCGGATATTTAAATTCGTGGAAGGTGTTTTCTCATGGAACACATTGCTCCGAAGCCCAATAACAACGTTAATCTATCGGTCAACCCCATTCAATTTTAGGATATTTGAGAGTTCAGAGTACAGACCTTCCGTAAGAAATGTACCTCAAGAGTTTTCCGCGATAACGCTAAAATGATGTACGCCTTTTTCTTTCCTTAGAGCATTCTCCCAACAATCTTACCGTGAGAAAATGATACGAATATGCAATTTGGGTTTGAGTTAATAACGAGAGGTAAATTGTTCTCTCCCGTCAAATTTTTTCCTCATCAATTGAAAGACTTTATTACATGTTAGTCTGTTGGGGTAAACTAGGTAGTATCATATAAAAATAACATTTGATTAACCAAGCAAAGATTAGGGATAACAACAAGGTCATATTTTCCCCTTATTTCAATAACTTCCAACATATTATCAACACATATCAATATTCAACGGTACAAACCCAATAAGGAATATATAGATGATGGATCGTTAACATGGATAATATCATGATTTAGGATAAATATTATTTGAAATAACTTCCCAGCTACACAATACCTAAACCCGCCAGACGTACGATAGCCATTACAGAGGGGTTTAAAAACCCCAAAAGGCCTAAATTGTCACCCTTAACCGTCGATAACATAATGACAACTTAGTTATAACATGTTTTCGCTCCTTCATTATATCGAAATAGGCTGAATAAATAATTAAAAATAAATAATTGCAGTACGACAACGATTTTTTAGAAATTCCTCGGCAGCGTTGTGTCAGTGAGTGAAATCAGTTAGTGAGAAAACGCACAAGTGGGTGGATGTTGTGTGGTTCGCCGCAACCAATATCCTTCTACATGGCTGTACAGTGTACAGTGTTCCACGTACACCAGCATGTAAACCCTATAACGAAAATGTTTTTGTACTTATGAAATAAACAATGTCCGTACCAATTATGATCTCCTTTTCATCGTATTACTGGATAACGAACGACATAGGAATATTTCTGGTTATACTTTCTAAGTATATTGCAGATATAGTAATGTTTTTATAAGTGCTGGAGCAGCCCATTAGTCTATTAATCGGCTAATGGGTTGTGCACAACCCTTAAAATTACTATATCTGCAATATACTTAGAAAGTATAACCATAAATATTCCTCAATCAGTTAATATAACAGCGGCAAATGGTCATATGCCCTACGGCGGGCCGCTGGGAGCGGCCCGCCGGTGAACCTCTGAGCAAATTCCCAGCGGCCTACGTCGTACACTTCCGTCGGGCCGCCGGTAAGACATACGGAGGGCCTCCGGAGGCCCTCTGTCTTTGTGTTTGCTGGGGGGAGAGAGAGAGAGAGAGAGAGAGAGAGAGAGAGAGAGAGAGAGAGAGAGAGAGAGAGAGAGAGAGGAGAGAGAGAGAGAGAGAGAGAGAGAGAGAAGAGAGAAAAAAAAAAAGGGAAAGGAAAGGAAGGAGAGAGAGAGAGGGACTTACTCTTCTGACGTCATCAATAACGTTCGTAACCCTGTTGGCGAGACGAATTTTTTTTCGCGCGCTTTTTACAAAAGTCGTGTTTTTATCGGAAATAAGGCCTGGAAATCAATTATTTTTTGGTGGATTAGGTGTTTTGAATGTGCATTCAACATAATTAGGCAAAAAAAAAAATGGGTCTGGACGATTACTTTAACAGAGCTGCGGGGTTCCCATTGTCCGAGGCTATGCTTCGTTACCGCCAACACCAGCCTCATGCCCCACCTCGTCCGCGTGCAGCTGGCGGGTTTACGGGGCCCGGTCCTTCCTCCCTTTCCCCCCCCTCCTCCTCTCTCTCTCTCTCTCTCTCTCTCCTCTCTCTCCTTCTCTCTCTCTCTCTCTCTCTCTCTCCTCTCTCTCTCCTCTCTCTCCTCAAAAAATATTAATTAAAGTCACGACAATATCTGCCCACAAAATGAGCAAGTTACCCGTAATTTGTGGTGACGCTGAGTAAGCCCCTCCCTACACTTCCTCTCTCACCTGCCACTGATTGTTCAAATTTCCCCATATCCCGAACAGCAATAGAATTCGGAATATGCTGCCTAGGTGTCACGATTAATAGGACGATTGGAATTATTTGAACACAACTGGCACCCACTGCTATGTGGCGAGAAAAGGGGTCCTTATTTACCGTGTATAAGCGTGGCCACCGAGATGAATGTCATCTTCGGTGGCCACGGTATAAAGGCGATAAATTTGGAACCCTGATAAATAAGGTAACCAAAACACAAGCTACATTATTTCTCATGTAGGTCATTTAATCATTCCAGTCAGTGATAACTTCGATCATAGACCACTGTGGTACAGTTACCAGTGGTATATATGCTTCCTTACATCTTATTTACCATGTAGCTATGTGGCGATGAAATTGGTATCCCCCTGATAAATAAGGTAACCAAAAAACATGTTACATTTTTTTCCCCATGTGGTCATTTTTTATACTAGTGGGGGGGTTGTCACCGGGAGGCGCCCGTAGGTAAGTAGCACTCCCCCGGCAAGTGGAAGGTCTCGGGTTCGATCCCCGAGGGGGGCCTGCCTTTTGGGGTAAAAACCCCCTACCCTAACAGGGCATGAGAGGATCGTGGTGCACATTCCCCCGGTTCAGGCCTGCGGGAGGCAGCCCTTAGGGGGGGATGGTGGGTTGTCACTATAGGTTCCCGTGGTGAACGGGGAACAAAAGGCCCGGCATGCGGGAAAGGGCCCGGGTTCGAATCCCGGCGGTGCAAGCTTTATTGGTGAGACCCCCACTCTAAAAAATAGTCAGTGTAAATTTGATCATGACCACTGTGGGCAGATACAGTGGTATAATGCTTTTTTGCATTTATTTTTCCCTTTTTTTTTAAAACCCCCCCGATAAAATTTTAACCCTGATAAATTTGGGGGGGGCGGTGCAGTGGTTAGGTTCCGACTGGCATTTCGGGACCCCCTGTTCGATCCCCGACGAAAACCAAAAATTTTCTGTATGTTCGAGTGGGCCCGAGAACACCCCATGCCCTGCCATTAAAATCTACCTTCAATTTTCAATGAATCGGGGGCCAGGGGGGGGGGGCATGAGCCTCTAATCACAGGGGTCAATATAAAAATTGCCTGGCCACCACGGGCGAGAGCCCAACCTCACAGCCCTCAAGGGAACCTCCCAAGCCTACCATCCGGCCCCGGGGCCCCCCTGCCTACAGGGGATAGGGGACAGATGTTTAAAAAAAAAAAAAAAAATAAAAATAAATAAAATGAGGTAACCAAAACAAATTAGATTTTTTTCCCCTTTTAGCATTTAATCATCCCCCAGTCAGTGAAATTCGATCAAGACCACGGGGTACAGATACAGTGGTTAAGCTTCTTTACGTCTTATTTACCGTGTATAAGGCGAAAAAATTTTTGGAACCCGTAAATAAGGAAACCCAAAACACAAGTTACTTTTTTTCTCATGTAATTTCTTTTAAAATCTTTCCCAGTCAGTGATAACTTCGATCATAGACCACTGGGGGTTTAAATACAGGGTTATATGTTTCCTTAACTTATTACCGTGATAAGGCGATAATATGGAACGCAACGAACGCCCCCCCTTTTGTTGTCCTCAGCTAGGCCCTTTTAAACCTGCTCCGGGCGCTCTCTTGAGAGCAGGGAAGAGGCAGGGTTTAAGAAGAGGGGGGGGACGCGTAGCACGTAAACAGGGCTTGTGCTAGGGAAATTTAGGGCTTACCAGGCTGTGTTCCCTTCTCGGGCTGTTCCCCCCCCCCTCAGGGGGGAAGGGTTTTGCAAAAACAGGGGGGGGCCTTTCCGGTGTTATATTGAAGTAACACCACAGTCAAGTTTAAGATCAAATCACTACAAAAACTACAACTCCCAAAAATCAACACACTCCCAACCCCCCCACCTAGCGGCCCCTGTAGGGAGACGTACATAACCACAACACAGTGCCAAACCCCCGGCACAAACCCCACACGAAAGGCCCCGGGACGGTGGACACACAGCGGCCGTCACAGGCAAACACAAAACCCCGGCCGCTTCCAGGCGCCGAACAACCCCCACGGGAGACGCACGTCCCCTTTACCACAGTGCCACCACCGGCACACCAAGGAACAGTCCAGCCGGCCCCCCGCCGGGGCCGCAGTCCACAGGGGAATTCCCTTTTCCCCGGGAATTCCCGTCCCTCCCAACGAGCCAGGATCCGTGGTTTCTCTCCACTGTCCCCCCCCCGTTCCCCTTCACCCGGCAGCCCGCCGCGCGCTTTTCCCCCTAAAGAGTCTTAACCTGATCCCCCGAGGTGACGCGGGCCCCCTTGTTTTCTTCCTTTGTCCCGGCGCCCCCCCACCACCAATCACGTTCAGGGGCCCAAGATGCTGCGGGCAATAGGAACCCAAACGGCGCGAAGAGTCACCCGATAAAGGCATCCCTGCCTTCGAAAAGAACCCTGAAAAAATAAGGTAACCAAAACACAAGTTACATTATTTTCTCAGTACTAGTTCATTTAATCATTCCAGTCAGTGATAACTTCGATCAAGACCACTGTGGTAAGATACAGTGGATAATGTTCCCTTCTCTTTTTTACCCAAAGTAGCTATGTGGCGACGAATTTTGGGACCTGATAAAAAAAGGTAACTGTAATATTATATATGATGTATGACCATATACACATTTTAATATTGTTACTGGTAAAATTTAAGTTTAGTTAAAGGGTTTTATTTTAAAAGAACTTATTTGGTATGCTAGTGGCATGCATTAATAAAAAAAATAGAAAATACTTGGGCACGACCCGAGAAAGATTTTTTGTCCCCTTCCTCCCCTATTTTGTGCCTTTATAATGCCCCATTGCCTAAAATAACATGGTGTCAGGGGTAATAGATCACAGCGCATTTTTTGGCCAAGTGTGAGGGGATTGTTCTACCTGGAGGGGGAAAAAAGACGCAGTTAAAATCCCTGGTGATTCTGGGGGCGGGCCGGGCCCCCGCCTTCCCTACGACCACCAAACATGGGCTGTCGGCTACCTGGACCTGCTCCTTAGAAGGTAAGCTCGAAAGGGAAAGGGGGTCTTTCCCAAAAATTTGAAATATTTTCCCATCAGCTCAGAGAAAAATGAAAAGAAAGATGAAATTAAAAAACGCCCTCCTATTTATGTGGTGGGAGAAATTACTGGATATTTTTAACACACATTATTGAGGCAAGAAAAAAAGAATTACAAAAAACGATTGCTGGTCGAAGTGCATTTTTTAGCCAAAAAAATATTTTAACCCCCGAAAGGGGCTATTTTTAAAACCAAATGCAGCAGCCAATGATTTTTGACGTTTTGCACAAACCTAAGAAGAGGGCAAAAAAATTTTCAATTTTGCACACTAAGAGATAAAACTAACAGAGACAGAATCATTTGTGGCCTTTTTGATGAGAATCTCAGGGGGCTGTTTGAAAGGGTTTAGATGACTCCACCTAGAAAAAGTGAGAAGCAATGTAGAGTCCATAAAAGAAGTGAAGAGCATATGAAGGAATGACTGCTGCAGCAAACTCCAAAACCCTTTTAGTCAAGGCTAAGCCTAACCAAACCCAAGAAGAAGCCCATTTCAGCAGGGGCCCCCAAGGGGAAATTTGAACCCAAACCGGTTTGCAAATTTGCGGGCCAGCATTTTTCTACGTCGCGATCCTCTGCCCTGGCTGATAAGGACTGTAGGAAGTGTGGACGACGAAGACTTTTTCCAGAGTAGTTTCGGGTTGGGTTTTGTTTTGTTTTGTTTAGAGGTTTAATTCCTCAAAAGCCGTAGTGATTTTTTCCCCGGGTGCAGCCTGGGTTTTGGGGCCGAAGGCCACCCCCCCGGGGAGGGGGGTCAAAAACCCCCCCCGGCTAACCCCTTTTAACCCTTTCACTGCTGGGTGGACAGGGGTGGGGGGTTTTAAGGGAAAGCCCAAACCTTTCATTTTCCCGCTCCCCCCGGGGCGAACCGGGGGATTTCCCGGGTTGTGACCCGAGGGGTGCAAAACCACTACACTACGGAGTACCCTTTAAAAAGGGTTTCGCAGAAACACCCTAAAAGGGAAAAATCGGCAAGCTACAGGGGAAGGAGGGAGTCATCCGAGTTGACGGGGGTTTTTAAAAAAGCAGTGTCGGGGGCCCCTTTCCTACATCTGCGGGAAGGATTGTGCACCCAAGGTTAATTCTTGCATGTCACACGGGAAAGGGTGAAGTTTGATCGCTTTTGCATTTAAAATTTCTGATCAAGATTTTTCTTTTAAAACCCCCCAGGTGGATACAGGAGCAGAAGTGAGTGTAATGCCCAAATAGTTTTTCAACAAAAAAAAAAGAAAAAACCCCGATTTTAAAAAAGGGGCTGTCCTTTTAGTTTCACAGGGACAAAGTAAAACCAATTTGGGGAAAATTTAGTTTTAAGCAAACCCTGACTCTAAGAAAATTTAGTTTGTTTTTTAAAGATGTAGATTTGAGGTTTTGCCATTTCTGATAAAAGTACCTTTTTGGGGAAAAGTTAGGTGTGGGCAAGTTGTAAGGGGCAGCTTGTTGGGAATCAACTTCACTCGGATGCAAACATGACTAAAATGCTGATGTGTTTACGGGTCTGGGAGTCTTTATGGGGTGTAATTCATTTAGATACCATCCTAGTGAAAAACCCCGGGGGCACATCCTCCTAGAAAAGTTTCCCCGTGGCCTTAAAAGATCACCCCCCCCCCCCCCCCAAAAAACTGAAATAGATGAGGTGGGGAAAACAAGGGTCTTAAATCAAAGAAAGTTAGGGCCTACTGACTGGGGAAATAGTTTTGGTTGTGGTTTGAGGGAAAAATGATAAAAATAAGGGGTGTTGGACCCAAAGGACTTGAACAAAGCTTTTTAAAAAGACAGCATTTCCCCCTTTCCCACTAGTGAGGAAAATAGCCCCTAAACTTTCTAATGCTAAGGTGTTTTTTTGACTGAAATTTAAACCCAAAGGGGTTTTTTCAACTTTGGGAGTGGGAAAAGTCTTCTAAATTTTTTGACATTTTAAAACATGCTTTTTTTAGATACAGGTATTTGGGGTCTTCCCTTTTTGGAAAAGCCCCGCACCCGAGATCTATCAGAGGCGGATCATGATTTTTTTAATGACTTTGAGGGAGTACAAATTTAAAGGATGTATCTGTTATGGCCTTTCTGATGAGGAGGGAAAGCTGCAAGTTAGACCAGGTTTTTCAAGGAATTTGAGAAAAAAATTGAAATTTAAAACCCCCAAAAAAACAAAGCTAAAAAGTGATTTTGAGAATACATTGGTCATACCCCCTAATAAAAAATGGATTAAAAACCCGATCTTAAGAAAGTAGAGGGGAATTTCTAAGTTCCCTTTCTTTCCCAAGACCCAAAAATGAAACTGCTGGATTCATGGGGGATAAAAAAAATTTAGCCAAATTTTTACCTAGAATGTCAGACAAAAAAGAGCCTCTAGAAGATTATTGGAAAAAGATGCTGATTTCAAATGGGAACACGAGCAAGGAGAATGTTTTAATAAACTTAAGAGACTTGTTAGTGAAGCACCAGTTCTAAGGTTCTATGATGTAAGTAAACCAGTCACTCTTTACTGTGGATGGCCTCAGCTTTTGCAGTTGGAGCTTGCATTTTACAGGATGATAAACCAGTAGCCTTACAGCCAGGTCCCTTACGAAAACTCAGAGAAACTATGCTCAAATTGAAAAGGAGCTTCTTGCAATGGGGAGTTTTCTAATAAGCTCACGCTCAAGCCGTTTCTCACGCTCTCACTGTAATGCCCATTATTCGGAAGAGATAGTAGGAAAATTATTATTATAAAATTCCGAGCTATGTCTTGTCAGTAGTATTTTTTTTTCTTTTTGTTTCACGGGTGACTCATCGCTTTTTCCGAAACCACCATTTTTTTTTCATTCTTCTTTCCTTTTTCCGCCCATTTCTCTTTCCTTCTTTATTTCCTCTCTCCCGACATCCCGTGTGCGAGGCAAGTTTCCGTGGAATAATTATTCTGCGATCAGTGATAAACTAATGATGTCAGATCTTTTTATCTTTGCCAGCTATCTGGTCAGACCAATTTTTCACTCCCAGATTCTTAAGGTCTGTCAAAATAATCCCCATCGTATGGGTTTTTATGGTCATATATGGACGTGGTAGTAACGATACACGCTAAAATGAAAACCTACCAAATTTCTATGCTCCATATTTCATACCATACCACTCCAAAAATGTGTTCGGACAAGTTGACGGGCCCACAAATCATACCTTTCTTGGTTATTAGACTAAGCATATTAAATTCTTCGTATCAAAGTAAACAGTTTTTATTATATAAGCCACATGTTCTTATATACGCAAGTTTCATTATTTAAATAGTTATTCGGGATTAAAAGTTATCATTTGAGTTACGCCTAAAAGCTTTCAAACAAGTCCCCTTTATGCTCCAGGCCATAATCTCAGAAGAGTCATTCGTCTCTTCGCGTCGTTGCGGGGTAAGACCTTCGTACCTAACTCCTGTGTTTTTTTCTCCCTTTAGTATATTATATCTATATAATTTCTATATAAATATATAGGTACAGTTCAGTGTCACTAAGGCATAGATGTTCCGCCCATCCTTATAAGTGTTATAACGAGATGATTTCGTCTCTTCGCGTCGTTGCAGGGCCGTCCAGGGTCTTCTTCAGAAAGCCACATGGTCTTACTGAAACACACACAACATTTTTCCCCTCATATTCTTTTTTTACTAGATACCTATCTTCCATGTGTAATTTATAAATATTAAGTGGTATGTTACCTAAGTGTAGGGAAATTCACTGAATAGAAATTCTAGTGAAGGAGATTTATGCTCATAAAGAGCTTTCTCTCATCACTTAGGAAAGTTCCTACGTCAGGGGTAAGTTGCTTTTTTACTCCGAGTAGATTTTTCTCGGTACAGTGTTAACCCTTATATGTTGGATATGATCTAGGCAAGAGACTTACTATGTCACATGAAATAAATAGGATGATGTTCAAATTTTAGTTCTTGTTTTATTATAAAACCCCGGTGATTATTCTGAGTTAGGACAATAATTCCCCACACTTCCAAGAGAGTCCAAGCCTTGTTTCGGTATAACCCTCTACCAACCACGACTACCAAGATCAATCTAATATTAATATTAAACTAACGTGCCCCGGGAGTAATCATAGTGAAATACTCATCAGGTGGTGGCAGCAAATCCCCATAAACCTAAACCTTTTTATCTTTTCCCCTTAAGTATACCCCCTTGTTCAGTACTCTCGTAGTGAGAAGTGGTCAAAACTATAATCATATAGTGAAGTCAGAAGACTAAGTTAAATCCTCCATTCAAGTTGTAATCTTTTATCAAATCATCCCCACATAATATCCTTCAAGTAACGTTGACCAGTTATAAAACCCCCATACCAGTGACCCCCAAATTCAGGCAACACACTGGTGACTATAGCGGTGGTATATTATTTCCTAAAAAAAACAGCAACAGAATCTCCCCTGGAAAATAAATAGCAAGATAGTCAAATTTCAGTAAATTTTCATATAATAATCGATCATATAGTGGGGCTTATTAGATCTCCCCCCTAAAAAACCAACACCATACATACATGAACCATGACCTTTGTGGGCGTGAGCTGTAAGAAGCAAGCCGTAGCCGCCGCCCTAGCCGCTGCAGCCGCCACGCCTAGCCGACACAGCCAGCCGCACGCCGCCACGCCCTTGACAGACCGCCGCGCCCTTAGAGCCTGCCGCGCGCCTCGATGCCACGCTCGCCTCAGTCGGCCACCCTTCATCACCGCCACGCGCCTAGCAGCGACGCTCGCTTCAGCTCCGCCGCCCATCACAGTCCGCCACTCTTCATAGCCAGCCGCCGTAGCCGCTGTTCCTGTAGCCGCCATCCACACGCCTCGACACCACCACCATGGCAAAGAAAGGACGTAAAAGCCGCGTCGGGAGGACAGTCCTGGATTATCTTTCAGCCTTCCCACTGACGTCGTCATGAGTTACGCTAAAACCCAGCGCTAAGAACATCTACATCATCGCCGCTGTGAGCGACATCGTGGACGCCACCCCAAGAATGGAGACACAGACTCTGGCAGGGATAACGCTCTTAGTTTCCAAGATCCTAGAGGAGTTTCCAGACAAAAAAAAGGTTACCTTCTCGGTTGTCCCGCGCCTAAGGTAGCCGAGTCATACAGCGCCATATTATCCATCCACCGTCTGACCAAGGACGCCAGCGACGTTTGCTGCGTCGATAGCAAGGAGCTCGACGACATTGTTTCGCACTCTCAAGTTCCACACCCGACCTACGGAGACCTCCTAGAAGACTATCCAGGAGTTTTCAGTGCAGTGTTAGTTATGAATTAGTTAAATGTTAGAAAATCGAGGAAGAATTATTTTGAACATGAACATTGAAAATTAATTTTTTTATGAACATTGAAAATTTATTTATGAACTTGAAAGTTTATACCTACTCTGGTTAGGGTAGTTGTAGCGTCACCCGGTTATTACTCTTGTGGAAATCAAATAGAAAAGTGTTAAATGTGAAACATTGACCGGATTCAAAACAAAATTGAGGGTCAGTATGTTCTTAATATATCCAGGTAAGAGGTGATTGGGTTTTACCAGTCTCATGTGAAATTTCATAACGGGACTCAGTCTGGTTCGGTGAGTCTTCAAGGTATTTTAATTCAAGTTACAATCAAAAGGGGCCAGGTAAAATTCAGTGAGATTAAGCAAAAGTGTTTAAAAATAACTTAGTGAGTCAAAGGTGAGTGTAGTTCAGACTAGATGAAGCAATTTGGTTAGGAGATTTTCATGTTAGAAGTCGGAGCGTCTGAGTTTCACGGCTAACCTGGTTCAGTGGGAGGAGTATTTAATTCGAGATAGTAGTACTCGGCTTCTTTACCTTACGTCACCAGCCCTTTCGGTTGGGGATATTTCAGGGACGGGGTGGGTGGGTTGGCTCCCTTTTCATTACAAAAGGCTAGCCGGCCGTGCGCCTGGGATATCTCCTGCACGCAGAATACTGGCACTGAGTCAAGTTGACGCCCGGGCATTACCCAGGACAGTTGATTGGATACTTCCTTCATTGGATTTTGTGAATCTAAACCAAGCAGGGCCCCCGTTTTCAAAAAACAGAAGAATATCCATTAAATTCACCTTTTTTTCGTCCATAACACCTTTTCCCCTTGCGCAGCTTTTTAAAACGAAACATTGATCCCTAAGTAGTTACTTTGATCCATAGGGAAATTTTAAATTTTTCCCGGAGAATTTAAAGCGTGTTTTGCCCATTATTCGGAAGAGATAGGTAGGAAAATTATTATTATAAAATTCCCGACATGTCTTGTCATAGTTATTTTTTTTCTCTTTGTTCACGGTGACTCATCGCTTTTCCGAACCACCATTTTGTTTCATTTTTCTTTCCTTTTTCCGCATTTCTCTTTTCATTTTTTTATTCACTCTCTCCCGACATCCGTGTGCGATGCAAGTTTCGTGGAATAATTATTCTGCGATCAGTGATTTAAATAATGATGCAGATCTTTTTACTTTTTGCAGCTATTTGGCAAAAACCCAAGTTTCACTCCCAGATTTTAAGGTTTTGTCAAAATAATCCCCATCGTTTATCGTTTTTGGTCTATATTTGGGGCGGTAGTAACGATACACGCTAAAATGAAAACCTACCAAATTTCTATGCTCCATATTCATACAAAACCACTCAAAAATTTTGTTCGGACAAGTTGGAGGGCCCACAAATCATACCTTTCTGGTTATAGACTAAGCATATTAAATTCTTTAGTATCAAAGTAAACAGTTTTTATATTATAAGCCACATGTTTTATTTTACGCAAGTTTCATATTAAATAGTATTTCGGGATTTAAAAATACTCACTTGAGTGACGCCTAAAAGCTTTTCAACAAGTCCCCCTTTTTTGCTCCAGGCCATAATCTCAGAAGAGTCATCGTCTCTTCGCGTCGTTTCAGGTAAGACTTCGTAACTAACTCCTGTGTTTTTTTCTCCCTTAGATTTATATCATATATTTTATATAAATATATAGGTACGTTCAGTGTCACTAAGGCATAGATGTTCCGCACCTTATAAGTGTTATTAAGAGATGATTTCGTCTCTTCGCGTCGTTTTCAGGCCCCTCCATGTCTTCTCAGAAAGGGCCAAGGTCTTACTGAAACACACACAACATTTCTCCTCATATCTTTCTCTACTAGATACCTATCCTTTCCCTGGTAATTTATAAATTTAAGTGGTATGTTACCTAAGTGTAGGGCAATTCACGAATAGAAATTCTAGGAAGGAATTTAGCTCATAAGAGCTTTCTCTTTATCACTTAGGAAGTTCCTACGTCGGTGTAAAGTGCTTTCTTACTTCGTAAGTAGAGTTTTCTCGGTACAGTGTTAACCCCTTTTATGTGGATATGATCTCAGGCAAGAGACTTACTATGTCCTATGAATAAATAGGATGATGTTTCAAATAAGTTCTTTTGTTATTAAAAACCCGGTGTTATTCGAGTTAGGACAATAAAATTTCCCCCCCTCAGAGAGTCCCAAACCTTTTCGTATAACCTCTACCAACCACGACTACAAATCAATTAAAATTAATTTAAAATAAAGTGGCCCGGAGTAATATAGTGAAAACTAATCAGGGCTGGTGGGCAGCAATCCCATAACCTAAACCCATTTTCTTTTCCCCCTTTAAATATACCCCTTTTTCGTACTCTCCGTAGGAGAAGTGTCAAAACTTATAATCATATAGTGAGTCAGAAGACTAAGTAAATCTCATTCAAGTTTTAATCTTTTATCAAATCATCCCCACATAAATCCCCAAGTAACGTTTACCAGTTATAAAATCCATACCAGTGACCCCCAAAATTTTGTCAACACATCACATCCTTGCCCTTTGAGCGTGAAGATCATCAAATTTTCCGTAAAAATTTCCCCGTACTTTTTCGGGGACAATCAAAAATTACCTCAATAAAAACAACTGAAAAAAGTTCTTAATAAAAATGAGTTATTTATTTGTCTGCAGGGATGAAAAATTGGCAAAAGAATTTAATATTGAAAACTCAATCGTTTAAAATCGATTCCTGAAAAAACGAAGTTCAAACAGAATGAGGTTCAGGGAATATCTACTTGTAGGTAAGCTTCACTGAGTACCTGTTTTATGGGGTATATGTCTCGCCTAGACGAAAATATAACCAGAATAATTAAAGTGTTGGCAACTATGACAGTCTGTATGCAAGACAGTAGAAATGTTTTTTTATAAATAGCTCCGTCTCCACCTCACTCCCTTCTCTCGAATCAATCAATCAACCTTAATTTCCCCCTGAATACCCTATAGTCCTTGGTTTATTCCTATGGGCAACGGTTTTCGTTAGAGGAAGAATTTAAATCAGTAAGTGCGAAAAAGGAGTTTAATTTAAAGACAATGGTTCGGTAGAGTGAGAATTTTCGTTTAGAGAAACATATGGGGTTGTTTTCTGGAGACAAAAAGGAATAAGAGGAAACAAAATCGTAATTTGAAACAGGATATGGGGGTAAATAAGAAAGTGTTTTCGGAAGGGGAGCATAACTTTAAGCTCAGAACACGAAAAATAAGGGGCGAGTCTCCGGGAGTGGGAGCGGATGCCCCGAAATAAATTCCCGTGGAGGAAAGACAGTGTGAAGAGACCGGGTGGATAGGTATAGTTAGGTGAAGCCCGGGGGTTAGGGGGTTAGGGGTATAGGATGTGAGCCCCTGAGGTTAAAGGGGGGGGGCGGTGGAGTGTGGATGACAACAGGAAAATGAAACTATAGCAGATCCTGCCCGGGGGAGGTTTTTTGTGGAGATGCTGAACGCCCCATGTGTTTTGGTTATTTTTCGTCGTAAGAGAACTATAAAAGTAAACAGGGGACTCGGAATGCTTACCCCACAGGTAGATATTTTCCTGAACCTCATTCTGCTTGAACTTGCGTGTTTTCATGAAAAGACGATTTTTAAAAATTTAGTTTTCAAATATTCAATTCTTTTGCCAATATTTTCATCCACTGCTGACAAATAAAATGATAAACTACATTTTTTATTAAGAACTGTTTCAGTTGTTGTATTGAAGGGTAATTCTGATATGTCCCGAAAAAGTACAGGGAATTTACGGTAAATGATAGATCATTCAGGCTCAAAGGGCAGAGGATATGAGATGCGCGAGAGACATCTGGCGGCTTAGCTTTGAAAACTCCCCATTTGTTTGGGCTGAAAAATTTCATTCATACCTGTATGGGAGATCTCAAATCACTGTTGAGTCTGATCACAGACCTTTGGAAACCATTTTCAAAAAGCCACTTTCCACAGCCCCACTCAGGTTGCAAAGAATACTCCTCAGGCTCCAGAAGTATTCTTTGGATGTCAAGTATAAAAGGGTAAAGAAATGTACATAGCTGATGCGTTGAGTTGGGTACCTTGGTCTGAGGAGTTAGAAACCACAGGTGATGAAGTTCAAGTGAATTTGGTTAGTGTACCTGATGGAGATTTGTTGCTTGACTTTGAAATGCTCAGAAAAAAAACTAAAGAGGACACAAACTTGCAACTAGTGAAAGAGGTTACATGGAGGGTTGGCCTGAGATTAAGACACAAACCCTAGTGGAAATTCATGCTTATTGGAACTTCAGAGACGAAATTAGTTATGTAAATGGTCTATTACATAAATGAACAGAATTGTTGTCCCAAAGTGTTGAGGAATCAAGTACTCAGGAATCTGTACAAATCTCATCAAGGTATAGAGAAATAATTAAGATTAGCTAGAGACCTTGTGTACTGGCCTGGAATGAGTGCGGAACTAAAGGACTTGATTAGCTCTTGTGAAAACTGTAATGCCTTTAGTAACCACCAAGTAAAGGAACCCTTGATGCCCCATGAAGTGCCACAACTACCTTGGCAAAAGCTAGGGGCAGAAATTATTTGAGCTTCATGGCAGACAGTACCTTTACTTGTTGATTATTATAGCAAGTTTTTAGAGTGTGATGAACTAGAAACTACTCATACAAGTACCATTGTGAAGTGTTGTAAGCGTCAGTTGCAGGACATGGAATCCCTCAAACAGTGCATAGTGACAATGGGCCCAATTTATTTCTAGAGAGTTTCAACATTTTGTAAATCCTATGGCATTGTTCATACTTCTTCATCAACTTACCACCCAAAGAGCAATGGATTGGCTGAGAAGGTGTTCAGACAGTAAAAAGGTTGATGAAGAAAGCTCTGAAGGATGGTAAGATGTTTATTTGAGTTTGTTGGACTATAGAAATACTCCTGTCATAGGAACAGCGAGCCCCTCTCAGTTACTGTTTGGGACGAGAACTCTCACCACTCTCCCGACAGCCCTCAAACTATTACAGCCTGAAACTCAAGATCCATTGACCATTAGAACCATTTAAGAGAATCACAAGAAAAGCAGAAACTGTTCTATGATAGGAGTTCAAAAGAACTAGATAAACTTGAAGAAGGAGATGTAGTGAGAATTAAAGATGGGTTGAATTCTGAAGCAAAGAAAGCTGTTGTTGTAGGTCCTAGGTCGTACTTAGTGAAGGATAATACAGGACAAATTTATAGAAGAAACAGACATCACCTGATCAAAACCAAAGAAAATCTGCCTGTAGAGCCTACTATATTTTTTTATAGTTCCTCTTATGTAGCAGGGGCACCTATATATTTCAGACCAAGCTCCCCACAGAAAATAAAGCTAGGGACACCTAAGAAAGGTTTGAGAATAAGGTAGGGCTACCTGCAAATAAAGATTGTGATGTAATGCTGGAGACTCCTGTGTGGATATAATGCTAAGTTAGATGTAACTAGGACTAGAACATCAAGTGGTAGAATTGTTCGTTCCCCCAAGGAAGTTAGATCTTTAAGTTTTTGCTAGAAAAAGAAAAGAAGTTTTAGTTTATGATGGAATAGCAATTCAAACATTTGATGAAAAAGGGAAAATGTAATATTATATATGATGTATGTACCATATACACATTATAATATATGTTACTGGTAAGATTTAAGTTTAGTTAAGGGATTGATTTTAAAAGAACTTTTGTTATGCTAGCGGCATGCATTACTGGAACAAATAGAAAATACTTGGACACGACCTGAGAAAGACTTTTTGTCCCTTCTCCCATATTTGTGCCTCTTATAATGCCACATTAGCCATAACATAACAGTAACCACAACACAAGTTACATTATTTCTCATGTAGGTCATTTAATCATTCCAGTCAGTGATAACATCGATCATAGACCACTGTGGTACAGATACAGTTGTATATAGGCCTCCTCCATTTGTGCCCAAGTTCCAGGAACCAGTTCTTTCAGTTCAGGTTGGTTCAGTTCCTGGTTCTGGATTCGCGTGTCACAAATGGAACGCAAAAACCCCGTTTTTTTGTTTACAAACAAACTCAGCTGGCGATGCAAGAGGAAAAAAGAGAGAGAGAGAGAAGAGAGAGGAGAGAAGAGGAGAGAGAGAGGAAGAGAGAGAGAGAGAGAGAGAGAGAGAGAGAGAGAGAGAGAGAGAGGAGAGAGAGAGAGAGAGAGAGAGAGAGAGAGAGAGAGAGAGAGAGAGAGAGAGAGAGAGAGAGAGAGGAGAGAGAGAGAGAGAGAGAGAGAGAAGAGAGAGAGGAGAGAGAGAGAGAGAGAGAGAGAGAGAGAGAGAGAGAGAGAGAGAGAGAGAGAGAGAGAGAGAGAGAGAGAGAGAGAGAGAGGAGAGAGAGGGGAGAGAGAGAGAGGGGAGAGAGAACTCAGCTGTGATGTGAAGGGATCATATCAAGTTTAAGATCGCGGGACCACTTTCCTCCACCAGTGCCCCTTGTAGGCCTGTCTGACATCCTCTCCGACCCGTGCATGCGGAAAACCCTTCACGATAAGAGAAATAGGGCCCAAGGCGGCCATTGTTTGATATGAACTGAAAACTCTACCCAGGCTACCGACATACCAATGTGGGTAGAGAAAGTTCAAGGGTTTTGCTGAGTCACTACGCGCGTCGCCTCGGACCCAGGTTTTCGTGCGCAAATGGAACGCCTGAATTCTTGGGTTCCGTGAACTGGTTCCTGAAATGTCGCAAATGGAAGAGGCCTTTATGCTTCCTTACATCTTATTTACCATGTAGCTATGTGGCGATGAATTTGGTACCCTGATAAATAAGGTGCAACGAACGCCCCCCTTACCTTCGCTGTCCTCAGCTAGGCTCCTCTACACCTTCTCCGGGCTGCTCTCTTGAGATGCAGGGAAGCAGGCAGGTGCTTAAGACAGAGGGGGGACGCGTAGCACGTAAACAGGGCTCGTGCTAGGAATTGAGGACTTACCAGGCTGTTCCCCTTCTATGGCTGTTTACACACTCAGGGGGGAAGGGTTTAGACAAACACAAGGGGGCCTTTCACGGTGTTATATTGAAGTAACACACAGTACAAGTTTCAAGGTCACTCACTACAAATCTACAACACACGTCACAACCCCTGACCTCTTCCTCAGCCGTCGTAGGGAGACGCTACATAACCACCACACAACCCCAGTACCTCTCACAGACACAACACACAGCCAGCCGCCCCGTCAGGGCGCCATAACCCACAGGGGCAATTACTCTCCCAGGAAGTCCCCCGTGCCTCCCAACGAGCCAGGAGACGTCTCTCCACTGGCCCCGCCGTTTCTCTTCGTCGGCGACTCCCACAGCCGGCAGCCCGCGCGCGACCTCTTCCCTAGAGATGTCTCTCACCCGACTCCCGTGGGTGCCACGCGGCACCCCTCTGTCTTCTTCCTTTGTCCCGGCGCGACACGCCAGCCAATCACCATTCAGTGGCCGCCATGCCGCGACGAATAGGAATCCTTGACACGAATGACGTCACCCTGATGAAGGCACAGCCTGCCTTCGTAACAAAGGTAACCAAAACACAAGTTACATTATTTTCTCATGTATTAGGTCATTTAATCATTCCAGTCAGTGATAACTTCGATCATAGACCACTGTGGTACAGATACAGTGGTATATATGTTTCCTTACATCTTATTTACATATAGCTATGTGGCGATGAATTTGATACTACCCAAGGGGGAGATGCTGAGAAGTGCCTTAGAGTAAGGGGAAAAGAGCGCCTTACCCGTTTTCAGGCACTTTTGTAACGGCCCGGCTAAGGCACCGGCTCAGGCCTATGTACAGTCGATATTTCAGGCGCTTTTGCCCTTCCTTTACACCTCCAACGCCCAAGGCGTGGGCGTGGTCCGAGAATCCTACTAGCCAATCACGCTGCCTGTCTGAGCGCTGCTTAGGCAGCTTCGACCAATCACAAGGCTTGAACACTTCTCCACTGAAACAAGAATGTTTGTACCTCCCTCCCTCACACCAAGCACCTAAGGCATGCAACGCTCGCCCCGCCGAAAATCTATTTGTCACAAGTTTGACGTTCACCGCAGGTTTTGACCACCTATAAATTTTTGCATTGGGACGTGCTACATACCATGATAATCGGAAAACTGTGCTGATTCCGAGACTGTGAGTGAAAATTTAATGCAAGCAAAATTACAGGAATAAGGAGGAGTTGAATAAAAAAAGGCGAAAGAAAAAAAATGTTTATACACGATTTCCTTTTGCTCTCATTATCTTATTATAGGTATAGTTTACTGTAATTTTTATACATTCATGATATGCACTAATGTCTCGTGAAGATGATGGTATGTGTTCAGTTGTCCTAAATATCATCTGGTAGTATGATAATACCGTGTAATAGTACAACCTTTTAGTGCGGGCGGAGCATCCTCGGTGACACTTGTCTAGTCGCTTCGCCCGCCGCCCGCCCGCCCAACCACACACAACACACAACATTTCTATCGCCAGCATTTAACACCCTAGTGCCACATTTAGTCTTCCACAATCGATTCATACATACCTTGCAACACTATTATTACGTAAACACCAATTGTTACGTTGTAGGAACTGAAACAAGGCTGTATTTGCCTTCTAAACAGAAGATGAATGTCTGTCAAAGGCCAACAGCAGCTCACTAAGGCATGGTCAGACCATGCCTTAGTTTTCAGCGCCTTTAGCGGTGCCACTAAGGCGGCATTCTCGACTGAGCATAGCGGTGGGAGGGCGTTTTTGCCTTACCACAGGCACCCTAGTGGATAGGGCGCCCTAGCTCGCTCTCAGCATCTGGCCCCTGATAAATAAGGTAACCAAAACACGTTACATTATTTTTTCATGTAGGTCATTTAATCCTACCAGTCAGTGATAACTTCGATCATAGACCACTGTGTGGTACAGATACAGTGGTATATATGCTTCTTTACATCTTATTTACCGTGTATAAGGCGATAAATGTGGAACCCTGATAAATAAGGTAACCAAACACAAGTTACATTATTTTCTCGTGTACTAGGTAATTTAATCATTCCCGTCAGTGATAACTTCGATCATAGACCACTGTGGTACAGTTACAGTGGTATATATGCTTCCTTACATCTTATTTACCGTGTATAAAGCGATAAATTTGGAACCCTGATAAATAAGGTAACCAAAACACAAGCTACATTATTTTCTCATGTAGGTAATTTATTTATACTAGTCAGTGATAACTTCTGTGTGCTGAAGTGCTGTGAAGTGTGGGGCAGGTGTATCCAGCTTCTTTCCTGTGAATACAGGAGTGAGGCAGGGGTGCGTCCTTGCCCCATCACTTTTCAACGCTTGTATGGACTGGGTAGCTATTGGACAAGGTTGTAGATCAAAGTGATTGTGGAGCATCCGTCGGCAACACCAAGATCACTGATCTTGTTTTTGCCGATGATGCAGTAATCTTTGCTGAGTCGCTGGAGGTCCTGGTGATGGCTCTCGAGGTGTGCTGCATGAGGAGGCAAAGCCTTTGGGACTTGAGGTCTCCTGGCTCAAGACCAAGGTCCAGGTATTTGGAGACTTACTAGATGAAGCAGTACAGTCTGTTCATGCGTGTGGCGAGGACATTGAGATCTTGGAAAGTTTTACATACCTTGGTAGCGCAGTCCATAATGACGGCGGGTCACGTCAAGAAGTCTTACGACGGATTGGCATAGCCCACGGTGTTATGGACTCGCTCAGCGGGAGTATTTGGCGTTGTCGGTACCTGTGCAGGAGGACAAAGATCCGGATCTTCAAGTCGCTTGTGATCCCTGTCTTACTCTATGGTTGTGAGACATGGACACTAAATAGTGACTTGAAGAGACGAATCAATGCCTTTGGTAATAAGTGTCTTCGCAGAATCATGGGGTATCGCTGGGATGATTACGTGTCAAATCAGCGATTGCACCGTGAGACTGAATCGAGGCCTATTACCTGCATAGTCCGTCAGCGCCAACTTCGGCTATATGGGCATGTGGCACGCTACCCTGAAACCGATCCTTCCCATCGGGTTGTATCTGTAAGAGACAATCCGGCGTGGAGGAGGCCAAGGGGGCGCCACAAGGCTCGTGGCTGGGGCAAGTTGATGTTTCTTGTCGAGAGCTGCTTGGTATGTTGGTATGGGAAAGGAGCCTGCATGGGAACTCGCGCGTGGTGACCCCGGGAATGGCGTCGTAGGGTGGGCGAGGCGACGCGCCCCCCGGCGTATGCCCCCAATGATTGATTGAGTGATAACTTCGATCATAGACCACTGTGGTACAGATACAGTGGTATATATGCTTCCTTACATCTTATTTACCGTGTATAAGGCGATACATTTGGAACTTGATAAATAAGGTTACCAAAACACGTTACATTAATTTCTCTGGTCTGGTCTGGTAAGATTTGTCACCAATTCATTATTGGTGACGTGGGCCTTTTATTTCTCATGTAGGTCATTTATTTATACCAGTCAGTGATAACTTCGATCATAGACCACTGTGGTAGGCTACAGATACAGTGGTATATATGCTTCCCTACTTCTTATTTACCATGTAGCTATGTGGCGATGAATTTGGAACCCTGATAAATAAGGTAACCAAAACACAAGTTACATTATTTTCTCATGTATATACTAGGTCATTTAATCATACCAGCCAGTGATAACTTCGATCATAGACCACTGTGGTACAGATCCCAGTGGTATATGCTTCCTTACATCTTATTTATCGTGTATATGGCGATAAATTTTGGTGATCTAGAAATAAAGGTGCCTTACTTTATAAAGTAAAACTGTACATTTACAGGAACTACCACGTGTAGGTCTCACGGCCTCTTGTAGCTTTCTTATGTTATTATTTACTTTTTTCCAAATGTCTAGTAATTTCCCTTGATTTAAAGGTTCTTGAAACATCATAAGCAATGCCTTACTGCCTCTGCGCATGTCTTCACTACCCAGCAAGAGATTGCATCTGGTCCTGTTTTTACCTTACCTATAGATTTCAGTCATCATTTCACCTGTTTCCTTTGTGTTTATTACTGTAATGTATTAGCAAATTATGGTATTTCTGAGTTCATGGTTTTATCTAATCTACACAGTCTTGCATATGTGAATATAGATTGAAATTTCTTGTTCAAACTTTCTACGGTAAATCCCACAGACACATATACTTTTAGATTTAAAGCTTAATAGCACCTATAGGCTCTTCCATTTGAGGGTCACGATGTGCAGGTTTTCATTGACGCTTGACCCTTGGCCAGGGTGGTGCAGGTAGGGTTTTATGGAGGCCTTGTAATGATTAGAAGCACGTGCCAAATATTTTTCTATACTACATATAATTTTCAAGCCAGAACAACAAGAATAAAATAACATTCAATGCCTCAACTATTGTGGTACTAAACACAATTATTATGTTTTTCTTTTAATAAAGTTATGGAAATCTAATATACTATAGGAGTAGCCGTGTGTCTGTCTGTCTGTCTGTCTGTTATGGGTAGCCGAAACTGTAAATTAAATTTTGATGAGAGTAGGCTCAAAAAATCGCAAATAAATCGTAGGTGGTAAGCGGCTTGGTCCCATGTCGATTGAATCATTTTAAAAGGGGGTTTTGGGCTAAAAAAACCTTTTAGGTGTATTAAATTACAGGAAAAACTCTGCGGTAACATCTTGCCTCATTCCACAAACTCAGTAGACTATTGGACTTACCGTTAGGGTGCGTGTGTGAGTGTGTGTGTTGGAATCACACGGACCACAAAGGGTTTGAATCACACGGAACGTGGTCTACACCAAGGCACTTTGACCAGTGACCAACGACAGCAACAACATGATTGGAGCTTGCAATCACATGTTGTCTAATATACATATACTACACTACACAACATCAATACATGGGTCCGAAGGGCCCACAAGCACTTGTCTAATATACTATAGGAGTAGCCGTGTGTCTGTCTGTCTGTTTGTCTGTTTTGGGTAGCCGAAACTGTAAATTCAATTTTGATGAGAGTAGGCTCAAAAATCGCAAATAAATCGTAGGTGGTAAGCGGCTTAATTCCATGTCGATTGAATAACTTTAAAGGGGGGTTTTGGGCTAAAAACACTTATGAGTATTATATTACAGAAAGTAACTCTGCGGTAACGTCTTGCCGCATTTCACTAACTATGTAGACTCATGGACTTACCATTTGTGTGTGTGTATTCATCTAGTTGTATTCATCTAGTTGTATTTTACAGGGCCTGAGCAACGCTCGTATGGCCCCGTCTCCATATCAACATTTACTTTTTATCATTCATCCTTTGTGCTTAGTGTTGGCCGAAGCCATCACCCGGGAGGGGGGTCACAAACCCCGGCTAACACCCGGTATGTGTGTGCATTCATCAGCTAGTTGTAATTCAACTAGTTGTATTTTACAGGGCCAGAGCATCGCGCGTATGGCCCCGTTTCCATATAAAAATTTTTTATCATTCATCCTTAGTGCTAGTTTTGGCCGAAACCAGAACTCCGGAGAGCAGGTCACAAACCCGGCTAACACCCGGTACCCATTCACTGTTGGGTGGACAGGGGCTCGGGTTTTAAGGAAAAAGCCCATCTGTTTCCGCTCCGCCCGGGGATCGAACCCCGGGGCTTCTCGGTTGTGAACCGAGCGTGCTTCTCCTACAGGTGTGTGTGTGTGTGTGTGTGTGGGTGTGCATGCATGATGTGTGTGTGTGTGTGTGTGTGTGTGTGTGTGTGTGTGTGTGTGCATGTGCGTGTGCGTGCATGCGTGCGTGTGTGTGTGTGCGTGTGTGTGTGCTTGCAGGACAGGCGTGGGACTGGGGTGAGGCAAGCGTGGGGCTGGGGTGAGACAGGCGTGGGGCTAGGTGAGACAGGCGTGGGGTGGGCTGAGGTAAGCCACGGTGGTGGTAGGTGGTCTACCCCGAGGCACTTTGACCAGTGATTGACATGATTGTAGTTTGCACTCACATTGTTGTCTAATATACATATCTACTACTACAAACATCAATACATGGGTCCGAAGGGCCACAAGCACTTGTCTAATATACTATAGGAGTAGCCGTGTGTGTGTGTGTGTCTGTTTTGGGTAGCCGAAACTGTAAATTCAATTTTGATGAGAGTAGGCTCAAAAAATCGCAAATAAATCGTAGGTGGTAAGCGGTCCATGTCGATTGAATCATTTGAAGGGGAATTTTGGGCTAAAAACATTCTAGGAGTATTAGATTACAGGAAAAACTCTGCGGTAACGTCTTGCGCATTCCACAAACTCAGTAGACTCATGGACGTTTGTGTGCGTGTGTGTGAGTGTGTGTGTTGGAATCACACGGAACACAAAGGGTTGGAATCACACGGAACGTGGTCTACCCCGAGGCACTTTGACCAGTGACCAACGACAGCAACAACACGATTGGAGATTGCAATCACATGTTGTCTAATATATATACTACTACAAACATCAATACATAGGTCCGAAGGGCCCACAAGCACTTGTATATATCTATGAGAATACAATATACAGTATGGGAAAGGGAATAAATTACAAAGATAATATAATATATTAATATAATAAAATGTACACATAATTTTCTAGCCAGATCACAAAATATAAATAACATTCAATGTCTACATATTTACATATTTAATATTTACATAATTATTGCACCAGGAGTGGTGGTCAACTGGATGGAAGATTTTGGACTAATACTCCTTAACAATGATATCAAGTGTAAATGAACATAGACCTGGGAAAGTGGAGGAAAAAGGAGCGTAATAGATTACGCAATGGTAAATGAAAAGCTATATGAGAAATATGTTGATATGGAAATAGATGAGGAAAAAGGAAGAACTGATATATCGGATCATAATATGTTACAAGTAGGCTACAACTGATCGGAGAAGAGGAGAAAGGAAGACTGAGAGAGGAAAGAAGAGTGGAATACTATAAGAAAGATGAAGAATCCTTATTGATATCTGTAAGGGAAGTAGAAAGAGATTTTTAGAAGAACAAGACATGAATATGGAAAAGTTAAGAAGCAATTATGAAAGAAATTGCTGAAAAAAAAATTGGAAGGAGTGTATACAAAAAAGGAAGACTTAGAAAAGGAAAGAAAAGGGCCCCCATGGATTACAAGAAAAGGAGGGAAAAAAAAGTAAAAGCACTAAAACATAAAAAAAAAGAAAATAAGGAACTACAAGAGAAGTTTTACTCCTCTTCACAGACAGGGAAACACTACTGGGGCAAACAGCAAAGAGATACTTTTGGGAGAGAACCAAGAAAAAAAAAAACGTACAAAATAATAAAATAAAATGTTCAAACCGTGAGAGGCAACCCGGGAAATTGGGAAAAAACAGGAATCCAGGGATAAACTCTGGGGAACAAAAAAAATTAAAAGGAAAAAAAATAAACAAGACAAAAGATATAGGGGTTTAAATACAAGAAGGCAAAAGCTCCCCCACAGGGGTAAAGAGGAATAATTCATACTGGGAGAGTTATATAAACAAAATAAAAACAGAATACAGATGATCTGAATGGGAAAAAGGGAAAGGTATAAAAAGGCTAATGGAAGAAGAAAAAGGGAATGTACAGCCCCTAGCCTGGAGAAAAAATGGATATATGGCATACACAGTAAAGCAAATGTAAAAGAATGTTAAACGAAATATGTAAAGGGAATATTAAAAATAAAAAAAATAGAAAAAAAAGGAAAAAAAGAACTTCATACTGTTTAATGGGAGGAAAAGAAAAAATCAGGTCCCCGGCGTGCTGAAAAAATTGGCCTAAAAAAATTAAATCTACATATACCTAGGATCATGATCTAGAGGGCCCAAACCCTTTCTAAAAAAGTGCTAAAAATTGTATCCCCCAAAACAAAAATTGAAAATTTCCGCCACACCGGCAAAAACCGGGACCTTGTGTGATGTTCTCTGCATGATGATTAAAAGCTGTATTTCTAGTATTTTCTTGTTTCTGGTGTGATGTGACTTCGTGGTAAAGCTTGGGCTTACGCTGAAAAAACTTCATTTCGTGAAATTATGATTTTTATGCAAAGCATTGAACAGAAGATGAAATGTGTTTTTGATTTGGCTTCTTTTTTTCTTTTTTCCTACGACTTCTGTTTTGTGCTAAGTGGTGGTGGGTAGTTACAGAATGGCTTTTTTTTTTTTTTACAGGTTTCTATCCCGAGAAAAAGGGGGGAAAACAACTGAAGCAATAGTGGGTCTTTTATTGTTTTCGGGGGTGCATGACTGCTTGAGTTGAAGGGGTAAGGCTATGATTAATGCTAAAAAACAAATCCTTTATCTTTTTGGTCCTTTCTTCAAACACTAAACGCTCACTGGATCGATGAAAAAATGTAGTTTTTTGGGGTTGGCTTCATTTTTATCTGTTTTTCTATTCTTTTTTTTGTACTATAGTGGTGGTGGTAGTAAGGGGTTTTTTTTATTTTATTTGTTTAGTTCTGAAAAACAAAAGATCAAGGGTGAAAAGAGGACACGGGAACGGTATCTCTCAACCCCAAAAAAGGAGAGAGAGTCTGTGGATTACTCTAGGTGTGTCATATCCAAGACTCGCTGGGGTAAACTGATGAACATTCAGCTACATCTTACCAAATTTCCTTGGGTGTATGTGCTGGGAAGATAAACGTATCAATGTTTAAAGATAAGTAAAAAAAGCGGGACCACAGACAAATCTCCAAAGTGGCAAAAAAAGTGCAAACTGTATCCAAAAAAAAAGGTTAAATTACTAAAAAAAAAACGTTTTGGAGATGACCTTTCCCCACCTGCAGGCGGGCCCAATTTTAAAGCCCGCATCACCCGGGGATCACCAATAAAAACTAAAAATAGCTCCAGCTTTTGATGAAAAAAACAACTGTGTCATATGAAACAAACAGGGCCCACCAGGGAAAGAACCCAAAACCAGCAGGTATCAACCAAACTAGCCGAAGTCATGAAAAGGCCAAAACATTGGGCGGCGAGATACCTTTACAAGATTGGCCGGGGCAGACATGGTAGAATGTATTTTTACCACAAACATGCTAAAACGCTTTTAACTACAGGATCAAAAAGGTAGATCCCCTAATCAGACAAGTATGACTTGGCTTTTGACCGCTGATAGAAAACGGAGGTTCCATTGTTCGAGGAGAAGTGGGGTTTTCTAATTCAAACATAGGAAAATAGATACAGAGAAATTTTCGTGGGGTGGTGTCAAAACATCTTCACTTTCATTCTACAAGACTAAAGGGGAAATGAACAGGGGTTTTGGGGAAAGAAGTCTCGTAATGACCAGACTCGGATCGGGCTTCATCTGTTCATCATCCATCCCACGGGGTGTGCCCTTGGAAATTAAGTTTTTGGAAGCACAGTCGTTGTAATAAAAGCAGAAAACCATACGCTGCAGCAAGTTTTTTGGGAAAAAAGGATTAAAATTTTAAAAGAAAAAAAAAGATGCACTCCCAATCAAAAGAATTAATTTGAAGCGCAGAAAGGTTGTCCCCAGTCTGTTTTCAATTTGTTGTCACCTTCTCTCTAAAAAAGGAAAGGCAGCTTTTTTGATGACCTCGGACCTGGCACGGTCAACCCAACAATTAAGCAAAAGTACTCCCCAAAAATCTTGCCCATGTAGCGGGAATACCAACACCACTAGCTTGCCACAGTTTACCACTTTAAAACCAAACACGCAGAAAATCACTTATAAACTGAACAAAAAATTTTTCCCCCAGGAACAGCTTGACAGCCTGCAAGCCGACTAACCAGGGTGCGAAAACTTATGCAACGGTTAAGGGGAGGGTGTTTCATCCCTGCCACAATGACCACACAGGGGACAGTGATGTTTTTGCAATGGACAACCGGGGCTGGAAAAAGAAACACTAGATGGGGGATGCTTCATCTACAACTGCTACGCATTAAAAATCTTGAACAACCAGGGTTCAAGTCGGCAAAGGACAGTGTTACGTCTTTTCATTTTTGGGGCGGGAAGGACTCTAAAATTTTTCCCAACGTGCCTTCAAGCTTGTTTATCTCCGCAATGAGGAAAGAGCTCTAGATCACCCCGCAGTATAGGTGATATCAGAATCTGGAAACACCCTCTGATGGGGGGGCTAAAGATATGCGCTAAATGGCGTCTAGGAAACAAGTCAAAACTCACAGCACTGGAAGGCATATGATAAAGATCGGCTTCCAGGTTCTTGCATTCTGTGCAAGATTACTGCCACATCACAAAAAGAAACGTTGCATACCTTCTACTGATACACCTCCCCAACAGCCCTGGCTTCTAAAAAGGGGGAATGACACTTCTAGTGAGACTCAAAAGCACTGGGGGGACACCCCAATTATCATCCCCGCGATAAAACCCCTTTGTACTTGCAGTAACTTAAGAAATACAGAGATGATTCCAAATTTTTTTTTTGCCCCTTGGATTTTTTTCATCGGGCCACAAACTACCTGAAACCCATCTGTAAAATCATGCGGGATTTGGCATCGAAGAGCTTTTTTTCTGGCTGGGATGGTGTGAAGGAACGAAAAAAAAAAAAATTGGGAAAAAGGGCCTGCTATACCATCTATGCTGCTCTGCGAAACTCTGAGGCATCTGGCCCTATATTGGGGGGAGTTTAAATCCTGGGCTTTAACTGAAGATACTGGTGGAAAGAAGCTTTTTAGGATGTCCTGAAAATGCTGCTTAAAAACACAAAGATGCCACTAAACAGCTGAATCGTTCAGTCATGTTTTGTCTGAAAAACTTTCAAGCCCCAAAAACATTGGAAGAATTTAAAAAATCACTATCAGATCTCCCAGCGGTTTTGGGCTCAGCTTTAAAGATTCTGTATTCTTCCAGTTTTATCTTCTACCAAGAAAAGGGAACTGGCTTGACACTTTTTGGGGTCGGCTAAGATGCTTCCTTTCTGACAGCACAGGGCACTACAATATGGGAAATCTCTACCCCTCTATTTGTTCGAGATGCGATCTCTGTCTGCACAGCCCAGAGGGGTACAGGCCATGCTAAATGGGGTTTCATTGGCCCAAAATCTGGTGCCAATGGGGGTCCCGGTATCTGCTAGAACCAACATACAAAGCTGATGCAAAGGAAGCAATGGTCTTGACGGGGATAACACTAATGCTGCTGCTCGCACTAAATGGGTGTACACCAAACCCCTCACCGAGAGGGATCTTCACAACTAAAGTCCATGCTGAAGTTACTCATATCCCCCACCTGATCGGTCAGACCAAAATGTCCAGGATAAAGGAAAAATTCATAAATTTTTGGGGCCCTGCAGACAAAACCTTTTAAGCAGAATGCCAGCGTTACAAAATATCAAAGGTCAAAATGCGAAACCCGATACTCAGCGATTTGACAAATGTGAAAAGCATGGTTTTGAAACTCTCGCTGTTCTTTAATGTCAGCAAAAAACAAAACCAAAAGGGTAAAGCTGAAGAATTTTAAAACCCAAAATTCACTACCAAAAACCAAAAATCCTTCTATACCCCCTGGAAAAAGTGATGGGTGATCTCTGCTACCCTGACGCAAAAAGTCCAGGGGGGGGAAGTTGACTCATAAAATTTTTAGGCAAGCTGAATGCAGCAGGGTTCCCCCCTCACTGTTTCAAGAAAATGGGTCGACGAGACAGGTGGAACCAAGTCTACATTTATTAAAACCATGAAGGAGGAAAAACCCGGTGCCACAGTTTCTCATCTCCCCCAAAGGGTAAGCTCAAAAAAAGCTGAGTTGTAGATGCTATGTTTGCAGTACGCCCTGGTCATTCCATAAAGGGAACATTTTTGGGGCAATTTAACATAAAACATAAAAAAAAAGGAAGCTACAAGAGGCTGCAGGGTACACGGGGAGTTCCTGTCACTTAAAAATACCTACATCCACCTTTTATCCCCCCTCCATGAACTATCCCGCTCCCCTTTAAAGCTCCCTAAACTCCGCAAATAACTTCTGCTACTGGGGCCATTCCATTCATTCCCACCCATTTTTTAAACCCTTTTTTTTCCCCATTTCCTTCTAAATCTACGCTTTTCCAGCTTGATCCTTACTCTTGTTCTACCCTGGTTAAAAGCCGAAGAAAATTTTCCTCCTCTCCCTTTATTAAAACCCTTTTTTCCCTTAAAAAATTTTTATCAATCGCCCCTTACTCTGCGTCCTTTATGATGTAAATTTTTTAAAACTTTAATCTCCTCTTAATAAAAATTACGCATCCCCTTTATCATTTTTTTGGGCCCCTCCCTTTTCTGCACGTTCTAACAAAACTATATCCCTCCTGTAATAAAGGAACCAAAACCCCCCGAAAAAAAACCCATAGGGCTAGGTGAGGCCTGCTAAGCCAAAAAAAAGCTAGAAAACTTCCGACTTTTCTTTTAAACACTTCTGGGGAAAGAATCCTAAAACTCTATTAGCTCTATTTTGGCTAATACTTGTTTCCAGGGCGGAGGCTGGGGTTACCCTCATCCCGATTTTTTCACCTTCTGATCTTTCACGATACTTCTTATGCGTATTATTAACAGGGTTTTTTTTACCAAAATTCATAATGCTGCATTTATCAATATTAAATTCCATCTGCCTCGACTGCCCACTCGTTAAGTTTATCTAAGTCCCCGCAATATGTTTTCTCAGCCCGTGATCCAAAAATTTCCCACCTAAATTAGTACATCAGAAACTTTCGAAATCACTGCTAATCCCATATCCAAATCTTTTATGTAAATAAAAAAAAGTAATGGACCCAAAACGACCCTTGTAATCCACTTGTCACCAGTCCCCATTTTTTGATTTAGAACCATTAAATTTTAACCCCCTTTTTTGCCCCTTTTCTTAGCCAAGCTCTGATCCAATGAAGAACCTTCCCCTCTAACCTGAGCCCTAAATTAGCAAAGAGATACCTTCACAACTGTGAATGATATTCCTGAAGGGGCAGCCCGTTCCATTTCTGCGTGACCGATATGACACAGCAATCTAAAGCTTCACAAACACCAAAACAGGTATGTCAAAGAGAAAAAACAAAAGTCTTTGAAGTCATGAACAAAACATTTTTCTTTTCTCCCAAAAATTTTTTTTTCCCAAATTTTTGCCCAAAAAAGCACTTTAGAAAATTTTTTTGCACAAAAAAGGGGCCGGGTGAAAAAGCTGAAAAATATTAGGTTCAAAAAGCCTATACCTGGGGGGGCTTTTTCAAAAACTAAAAGAAAGGTTGTGGCTCAAAAGGTCAAAGAATTTTTTCAGACTGCGTCCACTCAATGAAGCAACCCAGAATTTACTACTTCCATCTACAGCTTTTAGAAAGAGGGGTCTGAAAGTGTAGTCATTTTGCAAATGACCAGATGCATCGTTTCATTGTGATATACTTTTACACTCCTTAAAAACTGCCTGAAGTGGGGGGCACCAAAAAAATCCGCTACCTCTCGATCCTCAGATGGCAAGTTTTGGGCCCAGACAGTGCAGTCCCTTCCCTTTATCCAACCAGTGGACGCGACAAACACCGGGTTCCCTTTCTTCACCAGTCAAAAGACAGGCTGGGGCAGCAAAAGGTAGAAATTTTCCCCTCTTGAGGACTTGGGTAAACAGATGTGAATTTTCAAGGGACCTAAAGACAGACTCCCCACAACCAAAAACTGTGGTACTGTGTATACAAAGAAGGGTGAGACTTTAAAAGGCTCTGCATGGGAGACTTAAAAGTACATAAATTCTTAAACAAAAAGTCCACCTTTTGAAACTTCTACCCCAAAAGGAGCATTTTGTTTCGGAAAAGGGGAAAACTGGCTCAATACTTGACAAAACGCGCATTCCCACAACCAAATTTGGAAAAATTTACTAATTTTTGGGTGGTCACTATAAAAACAAGCTTTTGCCAGTTCATCCACATTCCAGCATGGCCGATCAAAAGCCGAATATTCGTGGCTGTCTAAAGGCTGCAACAGAAAATGTTCCTGCGCCAAAAAAAAGGCATTTCCCTTTACTTTTTCCGTTCCCCGGGGCAGAAAAAAATGGCGTATAAAGTGCATTGTTACAGGTCAGACGCAGTGCTCTCATATTGACATTAAAGTCAGATCTATTCCTGTGACGTAAAATTTTAATTTTTGCCCTTATTTAATGAATTTATTAAGTGTTGTACAACCACTTTTTACTTTCCTTTGTTGCTTTTCTCATAGCAACTGTCAAAAATAAACATTTTTCGAAATGATTTTCTTCAGATTTTATTTGACTAGTAAACTAAAAAAAAAAAATGTTTGATTTCTAAAAATATGGTTTTTGTCAAAACCTAAGTAAATAAATTTTTTTTTTTTTTTTTTTTTTTTTTTTTTTTTTTTTTTTTTTTTTTTTTTTTTTTTTTTTTTTTTTTTTTTTTTTTTTTTTTTTTTTTTTTTTTTTTTTTTTTTTTTTTTTTTTTTCATCACGGGAAAATGGCCAAGGCACAACAAAATGGGGAAAAAAAGCCCCCCTTAGTTCCATCCCCATAAGAAAACAGTAAGGAATAAAAAAAAAACAAAGGGGTAGGCCCAAATTTTGTTCGGAGGTTCTTGTTACTCTTTTTTGAAAAAAATTTAAGTCATGGAAAATGGAAAAAATAGAAACGGAAGAGAGTTCCTGGTTTTTTTTTAGTGAAAAAGGTAAAAGTAAGAACTGATTAACTCTTCCATTAGGAAGATGGGCAGAATAGGGGGAATGAGTAGAAGTCTTGTGCAGCGAGGCCGCGGGAGTGGGGGAGGCATGCAGTTAGCAAGTTCAGAAGAGCAGTAAGCATGAAAATAACGGTAGAAGAGAGCAAGAGAAGATACAACAACTAAATACCAAATATGCCAATAATTTACATTAGTTTGTAGTTAAAACAGAATTGAGAGCAATCTTTTGCATTGAAAACGTGAGTAGATAAGTGTATAGGGACAAAAGCTACGATTTCGAACCTATGGGGTTATATTAGTTTTCGACCTCCCAAAATTTTCCAGCAGCTTTTTCCCGGGGTTGGCCCTCTAAAACATGTTCCTAGACACCTGTAGATGTGATTTGCATAAGCCAACCTTTTACAGCACACCGGGACGAATTTTGGAAAAAAAAAAATCGGGTTTGGCTCCCTGGGTATAACGTTAAAGAAGAAATAACAGAAATAGAAGCGTGCAGGTAGTGGACCAAATAAAGTACCTGGGAGTAGAAATAAACAACAGCAAGAACTGTTTTTAAGAACCATAAGAAAACTGTATTAACAAGGCAAGAAAACTAGCAAACATGACGTATAGCATAATATTGAAGAGCTGCAACAGACTACTGGTTGGAAAAACCTATTGGAAGTCAGTAGCATTACCATCTATATTGCATGGAGCAGGAGTCATACATTACAACAAAGAGGAGATGGAAAAATTACACAGAATAGAAAACACTGTGCACAGGACAATTCTGGGAGCAAGAGGCTACGCAACACTGGCAGGCATGAGAGGGGAAATAGGAGCATCTCTGGTCAAGACAAGAATCATGAAGGCAAGATTGGGATATGTAAATGGAGTGATGAAGGAAGAAGAAATGAATTGATAAGAAGAGTAATAGAGGAGCCAAAATATGATCAAAATGATAATGGATGAAATATTTCAAGTCATATATGATGGAAATTAGAAGCAGTCTTGAGGAATTGGGAAGAATGAAAAGAGAGAAATTGAATAAGAACATAGAGGCATGGGATACAAAACAGTGGAAGGCAGAAATGGAGAAAAAATCAAGCCTGGTTATATATAGAGAATATAAGAAACAAATGGGAGGAATGGAAAAAATGTATGATAATAGGCCAGAGTCAACATTACTCTTTAAACTCAGAACTAACAGCCTTGAACTGCAGGACAGGAGACACTCATAAAAGCAAAAAAGGAATAAAGTCGCAGTAAACCAAAGCAGGTTGATATGGCACTGTAGTAACCCAAACACCATTGCAGCGGATCGGATCAGTAGTAGGGACTGCCACAGCTGTACATCGGCAGATGACTAGAACATGGAAAAGAAATAATACATTCATATCAACACTTGGTAATCAGTAAAAAGTACAATGCATGTGATGTAGGAAAAAAAATGTTGGAGACAAAATACAATCATTTTTTTTTTCACCTTTTCATTTTCCCTTATTGTGATTGTCTACATCAAGTATAATAAAATATATAAAACAGGGTGTTCCAAAAGTCACTAACACTTTTAATAAATTCATAAAAAATACACAAGAAAACTGAGTTTATTCATATTTTTAGCATCAACAAAGGAGTCATTGCAGTTTTACTTGCTGACTTGCCACCCACGTTCCAACGCCTTTAGGACTAGCTGTATACCTCTACATGAGCACCTCCATTTTCGACAACCTTTCGACGCAGGCCTCTCCGACGTTTGCAGCATCTCTTCCCCCACCTCGCTGCAGGCCGTGCGGATTCTTTCCTCAAAGTGTGACAGGTTTTCGGGGCTTAGTGGCATACACCTTGCTTTTGATATAGCCCCACAAAAAAAGTCACAAGGTGTGAGGTCGGGGGGGAGCGCGGAGCCATTCGAGGGGACCCCTTAGACCGATCCTCGGTCAGGAAAAATTTATGTTGAGGAATCCCTCACTAACCTGGCAAAGTGGGGAAGGCTTTCCCTCTTGTTGAAAAAAAACATTAGCAAGGTCACTCCTCGTCTGAAGTTGTGGAAGCAAGCTCCTGCAGCATCTCCAGGGAATTTTTTCCCCGTAACGGTGGGCGTATTACCGGATGCATCGCAGAAGAAAAAATGGTCCAATCAGCCCAGTGCTAGACATGGTACACCAAACCACCCAGCTTCGGAGAGTCTCGTTCATGCTCGCTAATTTCGGTCGGGGAAGAGATGCTGCAAAACGTCGGAGAGGCCTGCGTCCGAAGGTGGCTGAAGGGTTTTCGAAAATGGAGGTGCTCATGTGGAGGTATACAGCTAGTCTTCAAGGGGTTGGGAAAACGTGATGGCAAGTCTAGCAAGTAAAACTGCCAATGACTCCTTTGTTGATGCTAGAAATATGAATAAACTCAGTTTCTTGTGTATTTTTTATAAATTTTTATTAAAAGTGTATAGTAAATTTTGGGACACACTGTTATATATATATATATATATATATATATATATATAATATATTATATATATATATTTTATAATATATTTTATAAAATAATTTAATATAAAATATATATTTTTAATAAAAAAAAAAAATATATATATATATATATATATATATAATATATACTAATATATATCTATAATAATATAAGCGAAAGTGTGTCTGCTGTCTGTTTTGTCTGTGTGTGTGTGTGTGTTTTGTGGTGTGTGTGTGGTGTGTGTGTGTGTGTGTGTGTGTGTGTGTGTTGTGTGGTGGTTAGGTTCCGCCCCCCGTGGGGAAAATCCGCTCATATGGCACATTTTGGGAACCGGCTTGACCAGGGGAAGGTTTTAAGCACACTTATGAGATGATCCGATTACTTTTTTTTTTCTCTTTTTTTTTTTTTAGTAGCCTATTAGCGAGAATTGTGAAAAAAAAATGGGTTGCGAGAATTGAGGAAACCTTGATGTAGGGTGATGGGTAATGGGTGGGGTGATGGGGAATGGGTGGGGGGGTTTATGGGTGAGTGAATGGGTGGGGGTTGATGGGTTTGGGGGGGATGGGTGATGGGTGGGGGGTGATGGGTAATGGTGAGTGAATGGGTGTGTGTTGATGGGTAAGGTGAGTGAATGGGTGGAGGGTGATGGGTAATGGGTCGGGGTGATGGGTGATGGGTGAGGGAATAGGTTTGGGGGGGGATGGGTAATGGGTGAGTGAATGGGTGTGTGGTGATGGGTAATGGGTGAGTGAATGGGCGGGGGGGGGTAATGGGTGATGAATGGGGGGGGTATGGGAAATGGGTGAGTAAGGGGGTTAAAATGGGGGGAGGGTGAGGGGTAGGGTGATGAGGGTGGGGGGGGGGAATGGTGGGGGGTGGGGGGTATGGGGGGGTGAATGGGTGTGTGGTGAGGGGTAATGGGTGAGTGAATGGGGGGGGGGTGATGGGTAATGGGTGAGTGAATGGGTGGGGATGGGGAAAGGGGTGAGTAAATGGGTTGGGGGTGAGGGAATGGGTTTGGGGCGTTAAACATACATTTCTACATCCTGTTTCGGGAAAGTTAGAAGGGGCTATCGGGAGAGTCTGTTTTGGTGGGCCAAAGGGCCCCACCAAAACAGATGGTGGGCCGGGGGCCCACCATACCCTCCGCGGGAGCTACCCAAAAAGACCGCCCGGGAGGGGGTTTTTGGGGCTAGTTAATTATATAATATTATTATATATAAAAATTTTAATATATATATATTTTATATATATATATAAAAAAACTATATACTATATTATATTATATATTTAATATATTTATATATATAAAATATATATATATAAATATATATAAAATATATATATATAATATAAATAATATTATATATATATAATTATATATATATAATATTATATATATAAGGGAGGGGGAAATTTTCCCTTTAAGAAGATTCGAGAATAGAGCTACCCTCTCACTCCCCCCCTTTTACCAGGGGGCAGGGGCTCCCCTTCTCCTGCGATCCCCCAGAAACCCCCACCCGTCACAGGGGCTCACACCTCCCTTTTAAAACCCCCCTTAGAAAAACTCCGGCCGGGGCAAAAGGAACCCCAAATCCTTTTTTGTCTTCTTTATAAAAAAAAATGCACACTGGGCCCAAAAGACCCAGGGCTTACAAACACCATTAACACCCCTGACCCATACACCACACTGACTTTGGGCCCAAAGACCCAATGGTTACACAACACATTACACACCCCTGCACCCCTACACCCCCTGCAATTGGGCCAAAGACCCAATGGCTTACACAACACCTTTTACTTTTCCCCTGCACCCACTACCCCACATGCCTTTAGGCCAAAACCCCAATGGCTTACACAACACCATTCACACCCCCCCACCCCTACACAACACTGCACACTGGGCCCCAAAGACCCAATGGCTTAACCATTACCCCCACACCACCCCCATACCACCCACCTCTGACGCTAAACTAGCACCAGGCAACACCCCACCACCCACACCACACCGCTTGACGCTAACACTAGCAGGCGGGCAACACCAACCACAACAATGCTCTGACGCTAACCCTAGCAGCCGGCAACACCACCCACACCACACTGCTCTGACGCTAACACTAGCACCGGAAAAACCCACACCACACCAAAACTGCTCTGACGCTAAACTAGCAGCCAGCAACACCACACCACACCATTTTGCCTGACGCTAAAGGCCGGTTCCCACTAGCCCCTTCTAGGGCCGCCTTTGCCGACACCGCCCAAAAGCCCTCACCATATCCCCGGGCTTAGTGGTATTTGGGTCAGGGGCGGCTCGTGGCATAGGGCGCGGAGCTGCAGCACCCCCGGGGACACTCCTGCCGGGTGTAGGATGTTTTTTATAGACACAGCAGAATTTATACACTACTAAAAATATAAACTAAAAAAAAGTCATTATGGTTATTTTTAATACTTTTCTAAGTGAAAATTTTTATTAAAAAAACCCGACCAAATGTAAGTTTTTCTCATATTTGCTGTACGATTCATGTCTGTCTGCCGGTGGCCCCCCATTGTGAACGCGAAGACTGCAGCCGTGCACTTTTTTGTCTCTCCCCCAGCTTTTTTGTCTCGCCCAGTGCGTGTAGACGGGTGTGCATAGTACGGGGAGGGGGGGGCCCCAAAAACAAACGGGACGACTTTATTTTTAAGTAAAACTTAATTTAACCCTCACCCCCCACCCACCCCCTCTACTGCCCCAAACAAAAACCACCCCCCCCATCCTTCTACCACCACCACTAAACCATGCCCCAAATCCCTGAAATCAACTACAACTAATACCTGAGATAGGTAAAAAAAGTATGTACCTTTGTTGGGGAAACTGTAGTCCCCCCTTTTATTTTAAACACGACCGCCACTGTTTTGGGGAAATGGGCACAGTTTTGCACCCCCCGCTCGAGCGGACCCGCCGGGCGGGAGAGATGACTTGATTTAACTTTGTACGGCAGCCTCAGCGGGACGGCGGTGCGGTCGACTTTTTTGTGACTCATTTGACGTCATTTTTGTTCATTGTTTTTTACGGCGGCCGTACAATGGGGTGTGGGAACCCCCCTTAACACTAGGGGCCAGGTAAAAACCACACCACACCAACCACATGCTCTGAGCTGACGCTAAAACTAGCAGCCAGGCAAAAATCACACCCCACACACTGCTCTGACACTAACACAGCAGCCAGGCAAAAAACCACACTGCTCACCACCCGCAACTCACCACCCAAACCCCCTCACATCGTGAGGCGACCACTCCACCACCCACGTCAACCAGGCTCCCTTTTCTCTCCGCCGGCCCCCCGGCACCACCACAACAAGCCCCCCCTGTCTCCCTCCACGCGGTTGGTTTTTTATATATAGAGGGTAAAAGCCATTCATAGGCCCTATGTTAAAATCTACTGGGCGCCATCTTGGCGCCAAGGGCCCCCTTCGTTCACTCAGACCCCGGGGGAAATTCTCAAGGGATTTTCCCCCCAGTAAATATGTTAACATGTATAAGGGTAGACTGTTATCTTCGGAAATGCTGTTCTATAAGATTATCACAAAAAACATAGTAAAACACATTAAATAAAGGTCATTATGAGACTCTGAAGAAATATGATGAACTTAACATTCACTTAAAACTCGTCGTCATGTATAACTTTTGTGGACAGCTTATAAGATGGCAGATATCAATAGAAGCAGAATTTATTAGCTTTCCATTGACATATTTCGTTTTCTGATACATACAATAGTACCATACAAACATTAAGGTTAACTAAATAAATTGCTCTCTCCCGCTCTCTCTCTCTCCGACCGCTCTCTCTCTCTCTCTCTCTCTCTCTCTCTCTCTCGTCTCTCTCTCTCTCTCTCTCTCTCTCTTCTCTCTCTCTCTTCTCTCTCTCTCTCTCTCTCTCTCTCTATTACAGCCACCACCAGCTTTGAGCTGTAAGACCCTACATCGCCATCCCCCACCCGCCCCTACAGTGTTGGAAGGTCACACCAGGCAGCCCTCCTCTTCCCCCGCCCTGCGAGACACCCCAGCAGAACACCGAGCTGCTACCTCAACCACAGTCTACCCGAACCACAGGGACTTCCTCTACCCTGGACCCGCCTCAGAGGTAAACACAATCCAGGAGTCCACACTCCACTGGACCCCCCCACAGCACCCCCCTGTTCCCACTGCTCTAGTCTCGCGGTGGAAAAGGCGCCACGACCCTCCCGAAGGACCATGACCTCCACTGCAAAGCGCCGGTGAAGGTGCGGCAAGACTTATAGTCCGGCCGCTAAGGACCAGATTTCAAGAGGATGGGGACATGCCGGATAAAAGCACCAAATTTTGTTCAGGCATTCTACAGGGTCCTAGCTATGATTTTGGAGAGGGAGACAAACGATCCAATTACTCAGAAGCCTCTATGAACCATTTTTGTGATAACGGCTAATTTTCACTTAGAAAAATCTTGATGAAATCAAGATTCGCCTTTAATGGCAAAAGAAATATTCCGTATATGCAATACATCCACTAGTTTGTTATTTTTTTCATCCCTTCTTATACTTCAATATGCCAGGTGGCTCCCGGTGCATATCAGGGACATGGAGAGTCTTCCCCCAGCAGTTCAACACCAATTCGAAGTCAACGGCAACTGGGTCGTTTCGAAAACAGCCAAGAGTTCTCCACTATACCCATTGACCAAGCCCACGAACAAAACAACGAGCTTGTGAAAGGTGAAGGAGGAGCAGTGGGCCTTACCGAGAACCCAGTTGCCTTCAGGAGGTGGATGGTTGCGGGACCGGAGCAGGCGCGACTCCTGGCAGAGTTCGGGGAGCAGTATGCCGACACCCCAAATGATGACCAGTACCATCACGAGGAGGGTCTATCTACCCAGAAGACTATCCAGAAGCAAACTGTGGACCTTATCCAGGTCATCAGTGAGATGGGAAACCCATTCAAGGATGACACCCCAGAACTCCTGGCACTTGACACACGGAATGTCATCGACCATCCTGTTGTCAACACAGTCCGCACAGTAGAGCCTGTTGGCAAGAAGCAGTATGAGACATACAAGAAGTCAGTGTTGACAGATGCTACACACTCCATCCATGACCCAATTAAGAAAAACAATTGCCCCTGTTCAGATCGCCAACACCAAAGACGAAGAGTAAGCAGGTCGGACAAGTGTCTATGCTGAAGGATGACGTGGCCCTCTTTTTCCGTCTCTACATAGTCACACAGCACCGTGATGGGGACCTGGACACCTTCTTCAAGCATGAGAATCACCCATACCCTCCTTCTTTGGCTGAAAGAGGGAAGCTGCGACAAGGGAAGAAGTCCGATCTCACCAACATTCTGGCCCAGAAGACGCAAGAAGAACCCTCTGGCTCATTTGATGTTAGAGTGCTCGATGGTGCTGCTGTGGTACACCTCCTCCCAGTGACTGGCATCACTACATTTGAACGATTATGCAAGTGGAGTGTTTGTTCCCCACATCATGAGCAACTGGAACCTCTATGAGATAGATGTGGTATGGGACAGGTACCTGGACAACAGTATCAAAGAATCAACCAGAGAGAAACGGGGGAAAGGTGTACGAAGGAAGGTGGCAGGCCAGACCAAGGTCCCAGCAATTGGCCCGATTTCCTGCGTGACCCCACAAACAAGGTAGAACTCTTCCAGTTCCTATCAGAGAAGATTGTATCCACTACCTTCCCAGACGAAAGCAGGTCTTTGCAACATCTGGACCCTCTGTAGTCTGCAGTGCACTGACAACTCGATGCCGCCATGTGACCACGAAGAGGCAGACACAAGAATTGTGGTCCATCTACAAGATGCCCTAGAGAGTGGATGCACCACATGCTTGGTACGCACCGTGGATACTGACGTTCTTGTCATCCTCATCGGGAAGTATCACTTTCTAGCCAGCAAGTATCCATCGGCTGACATCTGGGTCGCCTTCGGCAGTGGCAGAACTTCCTTTTCCTACACATCAATGCCATCTGTAGTACTCTGGGCAAAGAGAAGTCCACAGCGCTACCAGTGTGTTCCACAGCTTCACAGGGTGTGATACGACTTCTTCTTTCTTTGGAAAGGGGAAAAAGTCGGTTTGGGAAGCATGGGTGCCTATACCGAAGTCACAGATGCCTTCAACTTCATCGTAGAACATCCACATGCACAAATCACCGTGGATTGCCAGGAGTTCCAGATGCTGGAACGTTTCACAGTCGTTATATATGACAAGACCAGCCCTCTGGTGTCGGTGAATGAAGCAAGAAAGGAACTGTTCTGCCAGAAAAACAGAACGATGGAGAACATTCCCCAACTCAACAGGCCCTGCTGCAGCACACCAAGCGTGCAGTGTACCAGGCTGGCATCTGGACAACCTGTCACCAGGCCCAACAACAGACAACCAACTGCTGAAGGCTGCGGTTGGACACTGGATGCAGAAACAAAGTCCTGGTTCCTGTCTGGAGCTCGCAGCCTGCGGCAGCAAAGGCTTTAAGTGAACTTGTGAAGTGTGCCTGCAAAGTGCTGCAGGTTGTTGGCGGGAGATGTTCATGCAAGAAGCCAGCTGGAAATGCACCGAACTGTGCAGCTGCAAATGTGAGAAGTAGACACATAATTACAATTATGAATCATACCTGCATTGTGATACTGGTGCTTAACAAAGACATGGCATTCCTGCAGCTGTACAGGAAGAACATGATTGTTGTATAATGAGCTTAATGAATACTTATTTTTCATAATGCACCGTCAGTAGATTAACCACTGTCATTTTTGAATTGCAAGGAGTATGTTTTAATTCGTGTTCTGCTAATAAACTACATGGCATTTCGCGATGTCCGCAGGGGAGTTTAAAGTCGAATAAATATTGAATTTATGTTTTTTTGACAGCCATATTGGAATATTTTGTTCTGGAGTTATTAAATAATAATAATAAGATAACTTGCATCCAATAAACATTATCCTTATGACTATTCTTTTAAAAAACCCATTTACCCTAATTTCCACATGCGGAAATGTCAAAATAATAAAGAAGCGTTCCTTATAGCCATCTGAGTGATGGGATCATTTGTCTCCCCTCTCAAAATCATAGCTAGGAGCCTGTAGAGTGCCTGAAAAAATTTTGGTGCTTTTATCCGGCATGTCCCCATCATTTCACTAAGCTGCCGGACTATTAACAGCAACACGCTGTGGCTGGCTCTGCCTGGTAGAAGGCACGTCGGTGCATCCCTCCACCATCGTAACAAGCCGTTACTGCCACCTGCCACAGCTTCGGCGGGGGCCACACACTGCGCTCGCCATCCTCCTGAAAGCGCAGCAGAGGCAGGTATGGGGAGTCGGGGACGTCTCCTTCATCCTGGCTCTCCGAGGCCTCCACTGCTGGCTGCGCGGCCTCCCTCGTTCACCACGCTGGTGTCTCTTCTTCTAGTGGCCCCATGCCGAGGCGAAGTGAGCGGGCCTCTTGCCCTTCCGCATCCGTCTGGACGGCAGGCCCCCAGCAAGGCCCTTCCTGCCTTTTACGCTGCTTGCCAGCGCCGCGAAACGGGCCCGGCAGGCCCTCCACGCCGCCTTTCCATCAAACAGCGACGATCCACGCCGCCCCGAATGGCCACACACCGCAGCGCGGCGCTGGGGTGACGAAGGCGAGGCAGGGAGGCGAGGATTGGATGGCGCGGCCGGGTGTGGCGGCGCGCCTGCCTCACAACTCGGCGCGCCCTTCCCAGAAACCCACCCTTTCACCAGGCAGAGCCAGCCACGGGTGCTCCGTGGACTCCACCATGCCGTTGGCTCCTTCCATCTTCCTGGTCAGCGTAAAAGGCAAACTAGTCTCCGTCCTCGGGAGTAAGGGCACCTCTTCTCCGCATACCCTTACCCTCCTCCTCTCCAGGTCGACGCACGCCCCACTTTGCGTCAGGTAGTCCAGGCCGGAGGCATGAATCCTCCTGACGGCGCGGGCAGGGGCAGTACTTCCTCAGGGGCCTCCCACGCTCACGATTTCCTCTCGGCACGACCCTCCTGACGGCGCAGCACACACCGCTTTTGATGTACCGCCGCGCATCTTCCCTCGCCTCTCTCACCCCCTTTATCAGCTCGTTCACATTTCATTGTTTTTCCTCGCATGACTCTCAGTTTTCATTGTTTTTCTCGGGATGCCCTCTCTCAAGTTTTTTCCTTCATGTCACTCATCAACGCCCTGAGCATGTTCATCACATTCAATTCACTTTCCGCGGGCCCGCCAGCCTGGCTCGGTTCACCCAAGGTTTGTTCCGCGCCTTTGTCTCCATTCAGCCGAGTCGCACCGCCCCTCCACTCCCGACGCCATCTTGACCTCGTGTTACCAGCCGGCTCCACTCTAACACACACAAATTCCACTTCATGACACCAATTGTTACGCTGTTCCTCTTCTTCGACCCCACCACACCACTGCAAGTGTCTCAAGTGGGGGTGTACAAGAGACGTTGTTACAATACCCACTGCTGCTAGACTTACTTCTGCAGCCCTTCCTTAGTTCGGTGGTATAGGGCGAGGCGACCTGGTATATCACGAGTCAATCAACACAAACACAGCGAAAGAAACAAAAAATGAGACATTTCTTGGTTTACTGACCCAAAACCACAAGCCACAAGCACAAAGAGTACATGTTTGTCCGTACGTCGTCTACCTACAATCGCTTGAAGATTGTCGCAAGGCGAGACGTTAAAACCACAGTCACAGTTGCCCCCCCCACGCCCCACAACCACACACTACCACGCCACCTCCCCCACCACCACCCCCCACCGTGCCTCCTCCAGGAGCGCGTGCGTCTGTTCCTCCCCCACGCCTGAAACCTCTCTGTCCTTTTGTGTTAAGAGCGGGCACCCGCCCTTACGTCCTTCTGGGCCGATCCCCGCCCCCTAGCCGGGTCCTAGACACACACGTCCTTCGGGACCCACTCCCCGCTCCATACCCCACACCCACCCCTTCGCATACAAGGCCGCCTCACCACCGCCACGGTGCTACCGGCCCACGTTCCCGCTCATACACACAGACACGCCTCCAGCCTTTCCCCACAACCACCACACAACCCCCAACATGCCTCCACCACACCACTACCTCCACCATCACCCCTACATGCATAACGCCAGGCGCGTAACAATATATATAATATATATATATATATATATTATATATATATATATATATATATATATATATATGAGTGAAAGAGGAGAGAGAGATATGAGTGAAAAAGAGAGAGAGAGAGTGAGAGAGAGAAAGAGATATTTAATATATGAGTGAAAGAGATATATGAGTGAAAGAGATATGAGTTGAAGAGAGAGAGAGAGAGAGAGAGAGAGAGAGAGAGGGGAGAGAGAGAGAGGAGAGAGAGAAAAGAGAGGAGAGAGAGAGAGAGAGAGAGAGAGGAGAGAGAGAGAGAGAGGGAGAAAAGAGAGAGAGAGAGAGAGAGAGAGTTACCAAAATAATTTTCTACTGTATATATATATATATATATATATTATATATAAAATATATATTTTATAATATATATATATAATATATTATATATATATATATATAATATATATATATATATATATATATATATATATATATATTATATATATATATCCACTCCCTATATATTATATATATTATATATATATAATATATTATATATATATAATTATATATATATATATATATTATATCTGAGAGGGGAAGAAGAAGAGAGAGAGAGAAGAGAGAGAGAGAGAGAGAGAGGAGAGAGAGAGAGAGGCGGCCGGACGGCGATTTATTTAGTTAACGCTAATAAATAAAAAATAAAGGCTGATTCACACTGGCGTTTTTTTTTGGCCTTTTTATAGGACGAGAAGGGGTCTGGGTCTGGGGCTGGTGTCATGATCGCAATAGGTTTTTCAAAAAAAAAACACACACCGATCGCTCGTCCTCTCAAGAGACCGACTTCCTCGTCCTATAAAAATGCCGAAAAACGCCAGTGTGAATCAGCCTTAACAGTGAGCTCGATCTGCTATCGGTGGCCGTCTGGGAACCTCCCGTTAGCTCAGGACGTCGGGTCTCGGGGTGTCAGGCTTGACTTATTTTCCATTATTCCCCCACCAAACAAGCTACAATTAAATGTTGTCATGATCAACATTGGTTTTATGCAAAATTTAAAATAACGAGTTTTAATTTTTCATGGCGTTTAAATGAAGATTGTTGGCAAATAGAAGCATTCGACCACAGTTGTCCTACAACATTCTACTAAATACGTAGAGGAATGCTTCAAAGGGGGGTGTATGGGGGTTTAAAAGTAAACCCTTTATGCATGCAAAGAGAAGGTAATATTTACCCAAAACCCGCCTTGAAGCATTCCTCGCAGTGGTTCTTCAACTTTTTTGCCTCGCGGGCCCC
>JACEEZ010026279.1:0-23029 GCA_016584305.1 Chionoecetes opilio | reverse complement strand
AGAATAAAATAAGGGTCAAATATAGTGGTGCCCTTCGTGGGTTTTGTTTTCAGTTTCATTATCATTACGAAACAAAGACAAAAACAAAATGTAAGAAAAAAAATCGAACTCACTTCAGCTTCTCCTTCCCATGTAATAACATATCCATAACAGTTATTACATACATACATACACGAGTCTGCTCCTTTGAAACAAAAATAAATCAAAGGGTGAGGATATAGGGATAAATATGAGGATAAATACATCAGTTTTCTTTTCAAAACACACGAAAACAACAACAGGAGATCAGGATAAAGGAAAGACACAATGACATACTTGGAGTAAGACGAACAAGTATGAATGAAAACACTTTCCTTTCACCTTCCAGTCATTTGTGCACGAAAAAACCCCAAATCTTTGCAATGGAGCTGCAGTCACGCTCTCCCTCCAAACCTTCTGAGCGACCATGAAATTTGATGCAATCTTGGCAGTGTAAGCAAACACATTTCCCTACGAGACCCGCGCCACACGCTACCACAACCTCTCCCACTGCAGTTATACACCACCAAAATATTTCTCCTCTCCCACTTTTGTCACTCGCTCCACCTCCTTCTTTCCTTGTCCGTAACTTTTTTCGCGGTAACCTCTTCTATGCCCGCTTTCTCTCATCCCTCTGAGGACTTTTAAAGTCTTGGATGCATAGCAAACACTCAGAAACATTCATAGATTGATACAACTCTCTCTCTCTCTCTCTCTCTCTCTCTCTCTCTCCTCTCTCTCTCTCTCTCTCTCTCTCTCTCGCTCTCTCTCTCTCTCCTCTCTCTCTTCTCTCTCTCTCTCTCTCTCTCTCTCTCTCTCTCTCTCTCTCTCTCCTCTCTCTCTCTCTCTCTCTCTTATCTTACACTCACATTCACCATCGTTTAGATATTTCAACTCTATACAAAGAAAGAATACTATATGTAGGACAATACACTGTGGGGAGAGAGGGAAAATTAGTTTCCAATCAGCGATGTATTTTTACAGTGTGGATATACTGGAGGGTCAAAGAAGTATAACAAACACTAGAGCTTCGTGTGCAGCCGGCATGCAATAATCTGTAACACTATTAATCATGCAGGCGTCATTAATGAAGCATCCGATGATTAGGACGCATCCATAATGCATAAAAAGATCTGCAGTGGACAAACTCGATGCAAACAAAAGTGATTACACATTCTCAATTCACAGTTCTTATGAAGTGTGAAAAAACCACATTATTACACCTTTAAATCTGATTTTGTGGGGACCTGACTACCAAGTCTAGAAGATAATAATGAAGTAGTATATGCATTGAAAAATTCATCTATACGAGCAAAAAGAGCCATGAAAAGTGCATGCTAAGTGATCAGGCAGCGATATTATACATCTTCATCTTATTTCACACGGAAGATAGTGCAGAAAACACTCTATTTCAGGGATATCTGGAAAAATGGAAAGTGAAATAAAATTATTTATAAACACTTGAAATAAACTGTTGGCAGGAATATTCTAATGCAGGATTTACGATGTGCGTGAAAGTATGAGCAAATGTTTTTATTTCGATGTATATTCACGAAGAAAAAATAAAAAAAACATAAAACACACACACACAACACACAATCACACCCCCACACCCACACACCCACACCCACACACACACACACACACACACACACACCCACACCCACACCCCCACCCCCACCCCCACCCCCACGCCGCCGTCCCATCGCCGGGACGATAAGGAGGAATACTGATTTATTATTACAATTACTGAGCATAAAAATGTTTAAGCCTCGTCTATTGCTTGGTTGTGCCATTATGATAATCCCATGGAGTGGAAGTGACGAAATGTTCTACTCGTGTATATTTACCGATTAATAATACGTCATCATTATTTAAAAGTGAGATTACAATTACTGAAAAGCTAATCTCTCTCTCTCTCTCTCTCTCTCTCTCTCTCTCTCTCTCTCTCTCTCTCCTCTCTCTCCTTCTCTCTCTCTCTCTCTCTTCTCTCTCTCTCTCTCATCTCTTCGCTCTCTCGTCTCTCTCTCTCTCTCTCTCTCCTATCTCCTCTCATCGCTCTCTCTATCTCCTTCTCTCCGTCTCTCTCTTCCACTTCATCTCTCTCTATCTCATATACTCTACTATGCTAATAAATAGCTAAACAGTTATATTTATGTAGTACTGTTACACGTCAGACATACGTGACGTTGACATATCAGTTCCATGTGTATTTACTCTGCATTGCTAATAAGCTCACAGTATATATGTATTTGTGTGTGTGCGTGTGCCGTATGGTGTGTGGTGTGTTTGTGTGTGTGTACGGGCTCCTCCGCACCATTGACTACCAGCCGAACACACCAACTCCGCCTCTTCCCTTCATGGAAAATGAAAGAACACAAGCATCAGCAGGATTTCTGGTCCCGTACGTTTTAAAGCTTCCATGATTTTCTTCCATAAGGGTCATTTGGGAAAGGAGAGCGAGGGTAGGGAAGGGAGAAGAGAGAGAGGGGAGGAATAGGAGAGGAGAGAGAGGGGAGGGAAGGGAGAGGAGAGAGAGGGGAGGAATAGGAGAGGAGAGAGAGGGGAGGGAAGGACATAGAGGGGAGGGATGGGAGAGGAACATAATGGGGAGATAAGGGAAGGGGAAGGGAGCAGAGTAAAAAAGTTGGGTACGGCAAATGAGATGGGTGGGTGCGCATGTAAAGAAGCATTACACGCGAAAAGAGTGAAGGAAACACACGAAATTAGTGAGAGTAGGAAGACGTGTGTAAGAGTTGTTAGTGTGGCTGAGATTGTGTTGCTGTCTGTTTCGGCAATTTAGTGGCAGGCACCAATTACGTCCCTCCTCCTCTTCTTCCTGCTGCTACTAAAGTACTACTACTACAGTATTACTACTACTATTACTACTACTTGTACTCAGGGGCGTAGTTAAACATTTGTGGGCCCGGGGGGCCTACTTCCTGGAGTGGCCCCCTCTAAAGTTTGCAGGTGTTTGGGGGGGGGGAGGCGAGTCAAGCGAGCCCAACCAGCTGGGTGGTTTCGGGTAATTTTTTGGGAAATGAACATATTTTGGTGCATTTTGACACTTTCTGAGACTTCTTTCAATGCCCATAAATCATTTTTAATCCGAATTATTTTCAGCACTGATTGAGTGCTGAATTATTTTCAGCACTGCAGATCAGCACTGATTGAGTAATGCATATGGGGCCCCCCTCTCTAGGGGGCCCGGGGGGCGATTTCAAATACACCCCCTCGCCCCCCCCTTAGCTACACCACTGCTTGTACTACTTATACCGGTCTCCACCACTCAGATGTGGCGAGTTATGCCTGAGGTGTTGCAATGAGGGGTTACTCTCTGCCTCCAACCTCCCCCATCCCTCTATCACAGTGGTTCTTAAACTTTTTTTGCCTCGCGCCCCTCAGCATTATGCATAGATCCCACGCCCCTCTACCCATAAAATGTGTTTATACGTTTGTTTACGTATGTCTACAATTATAGATTGCTTATGGGTACATGGATGAGTTATATATATATTTTTTGGTTATTTTCATGCACTGTACTATACTTCATTATAGCAGAGACAATTTTTCATAGAAAACAAATGAAAAAAATATAATGAAACCATATTTTATCTTTTATGATGACTATTGGCTGACAGAGAAAGCTACATCTGCATATGACCTTTATATATCCCAGTATTAACCAATTACTAATTTGCCCTTATATAAATGCAGATATTTTAGTTCCATTCTTTTTACTCCAAATAGTTTCAACATCATACTTATAAATTGAAACTGATAAGTTATTAAATAAAAATAATTACTACACAAGCAATTTTATTGGTACTGTCATTCCAGTTCATTGACCAATGCTACAAAAATGTATATTAAAAAAACAATATCATTACAGCTTATGGCGTGTGTGACTTTGCAGTACTCACCAGTCATGATCAGTGGGATGGGTGATGCTGGCTTATTTGGCTAACTAGCCTGGAAATGTTTGGTGGCCAAAACTTTTCCAAACCAAGAAAAGTAAAGTCATCCTTTGCCACAGAATAAAATTTCAGTTCAAGGAACTCTTCTTGTAAGGCTTCCGGGACATCATCTACTTCCAGGAAAAGCTCCTGGTAAGACTAAATTCAAAACTCCCTTCGCTGATGTTAGGAAAGTAATGTTGAATCTCCTGTTCCAGTCCTTGAAGGTGATCTTCTATCTCTGTTTTCAGCTGTCTGGGAAATTCTTCTCTTTCAACATTTCATCCAGACGAGGAAACGATGTCGGGGTTCCTCTTGTGAATGCGACGCTTTCACAGCTGCAACTTACTGATGCATGTTCGATAGGTGATACTTATTTTTCGACTTTCGAAAATGAAAAAGGCATTTTGATTTTCTGGTTTGTATTAGCCTAAAAACATCACATACACAGTTTCATCCCGATCAAATAATATTTAGCCGTGCCTCATCGCACTTGAATGCATACACTCAACGCTTATTAAGCCCGTCTTGTGGGTCTTCCTGGGCTCAACGTTAACCAAGTGCTTATTAAAGTTACAGCACGTTACACACAGAGAACAAAAACACAACAGTAGCCACAAGCCATACACGTCTCGAAATGGCGCTTTAGCCTGTGCGGCCCACCTGGCCCAAAGCCGGGACGGCGCCGGAACAGCTATCGGCAGCTACCGTCCCGGCTCCGGGAGGTCTGTTGGGTCCCCGCCCCGGCCGGGAGAGCTGAGGGATACCTCCCCGGCGCTCCAGGCGTGCGGGCGGCGCCTGCACCCGCACCGCCTCGTGATTGCCACACACGGCAAATTCACGAGACGATGCCCCTGGCCACCGACCGAGCATGTGAGCCTTCAACCAATGGTTGACGCCCCACACGCCCGGCCGGCCGCCCGGGCCCCTGCAAAAGCTGCAAGGGCCGGTCCCGGGTTTAGCCCGGATGGGAAATTTCAGGCGGGACGCAGCAACACCGCGTAGGCAGCTTGAGAACCAGTATTTATTATCCGTATCGCACCGATATTCCACATCCCAGACGCCACGGTACTGGAGCGTACGCTTCAGAACCTTACGAACAATCCGGCATCCGAGAAAGTACACAGGCCACGAGTCCGCCCAACGTACAGCCCTTCTGTGACCACTAGGAGGACACTTATTTTTCGACTTTCGAAAATCAGTGAGGCCGGGTGACGGTGCTCTTGTTGGCGTCGGGGGAAACTTCCCGGTGCGCCTCCACCCCTGCAGGATTTTACTGGCGTCTGGTCCTCGTCCTTGGTGAGGGTCAAATTGTAGTCTTCCTCAGGGCGACGCCACGCTCGGCGAAGTCGTTCAGTACCCGGATGCCGTTGACTTTGCGGGCTGCGGCGACGTAGCGAGGGTCGTCGTGCCACTCCACCGGGTCGGTCTCCAGGAAGCCGTCGTCGATCCCCAGGGTGACGAAGAACATTCGCGACGACTTTGGGCACGAGGTCCGCGAGGGTCTTCTGCGACAGTCGGCCCCTTTAGATCAATGACGGCCCGCTTGGTGAGGTCTTCCGAGCCCTCATTGGAGCTGAGGGCCTCGATCATGGCCCGCTTTCTTCCCAGCGATAAGTCCTCGTCGAAGAACGCCAACGGGACGAGGCTCTCACTCAAATACCACAAGTGGCGTCGCGCGAAGCCGTCGGCGAGCGCCTTGGCGAGGGACTTGTCCTCGTACCGACCAAATCCTTCAGGAGGGCCCAGGTCGTTCGCAGGGGCCGATGTGGGGCTCGGCCGGGCGTACCACGCGGGGACGTAGACCGAGACGATGAACTTGACGTACCGAAGGATGCCGGCGCTCTCCCGGGCAGTCAGGTTTGCCTGTCCCCGGAAGAGGTAGATCTTCACTAGATCAGCTTGGCCATCCAACGCGCGTGATGGTGAGCCCCAGGCCGCCGGAATCGAATGCCTCGGGCCGGCATCCCGCCGAGAACGATAACGGGGAGCTCCAGGAGCTCGCGATAGTCATCCCGCGGCTGGAACTGCGACAGGTGGAGCTTGAGTCCCGCGATGAGGTTGTCCCGGGAGTCCCGGATGGCCTATGGTAATATTTAAAAAGCCGTTGTAAAACACACATATGACCCAAACCCGGAGTAATAGGGATAGGCGGTCCCCCCAAAAATGTCCGGGTGTCTGACATTCAAGTACGATGAGGCACGCCTTAAAATTATTTGATCAAGATGAAACTTTTTATGTGGTGTTTTTAGGATAAAAGGAACCAGAAAATCAACTGCCTGTTTCAGTTTTCGAAGAAAAAAAAAATAGTCCAAATAACCGTCACCCTAATGTTCGAATTGCATCATAGTGGGCAATCATAGTTTTATCTTTTCCTTGTAACTCCCGGTTCAAGACATTTCAGGCTTCAAAAATATCTGCAAGGTATGCCAAGAACAAGCTAACCTCCTCTGAATTGAACGTGGCGAATTAATCATTTTGCTGAATTTCTAGGAACATTATTACCTCTTCTCGAAGGTCGTACAAGCGCCCCAACATGTTACCCTTTGAGAGCCAGCGCACATTAGTGTGAAAAAGGAGTGTCTGATGCTTTGTTTCTAAATCTAGACACAGCTTTCCAAATAGTCATGTGTTGAGAGCACTGTGCTTTATGTGGTTCACGATCTTGGTCATGAGGTTGAGATGTATCTGGAGTCGCGAGGGCAGGGTCTTTGCTGCCAAAGCCTGGCGATGTATGGAGCCTATGCAAGGCTATGTAGCAACTACAATGGAGCCTTTTCTTTCACCTTCCTATCGAAGCCTGAGCGTGATCCCAACATGGCTGGAGCTCCATCTCTGCACACGCCAATCAAATTTTCCCTACAGGATATGTCATGCTCTTGAAAGAAGTCAGATACTGCTTTGAAAACGTCCGCAGCTATTCCACTGGTCTTCAAAGGGCAAGAAAATAATATATCCTCTTCCACGATGTCTTTCCATATGTATCGTGTGTAAACCAACAAGTGAGAGCACTGAGAAATGTCTGTGGTTTCGTCACATTGGATTGCAAACACTAGGGAAGACTTAACCTTCTCCACCACTTGATTTTTTTGTTCTCCACCATTTCATCAGTCAGTGAGATAGTGGTATCTTACTCAATTTGTGGTAGTCTTTCTCTGGAAGTAGCATCTTTGCAGCACGTAGAATGCAAGGTTTCACAAGGGTTTCGCCGATGCTATGTGGCTTTTTTGCTTTAGCTATCATAAGAGATAATTCATACGATGTCTCCACAAGATTAGCTGACTGCTGTCGAATAGCTCCCGTGGCGTCTAGTCGTTGTCTCTTAAGGCTGTCTCTTTTGGTTGCAAAATAGGCTTCTGGCTTTTCCGCCAATTCTGGGTGGTGGCCAGTGAGGTGCCGTTTCATTCTTGTAGGGCGCATGACATAATTGCTCAAGGTTGTCAGGCATACAAAACACTGGGGTACGTCAAAGTCTCCCTTGCTAAGTGATGTAAAGCCATATTTAAGGTACTCTTCAGCGTATTTCCTAGTTTTTCCATGATGAGCCATTTTCTTCCAGGTTTCTGTAAAAAATAGCAGAGCAAAACAAAAGATAATGCATAGATATGGTTGGTGTTACTATAATTATACTATTCACAGCCCTTGATTATAGGGAAAGAGTAGGCTATATAAATAACTTATGAACATGAATGAAAAAAATAATAATATAAATCATAATAATAATAATAAAGATAATAATATTAATGATAATAATAATAATAAAAATAATGATAATAATAATAATAATAAATGCAATCGTTATGATTCAAATTCAAAACTACACTAAACAGTAAGCACATTAAAAATGCAGACTTCTTAGCTGCAAATGCAGTAATTTTCAGGGCTTGTATACTTACTACCTAATAGACTAAGTACGTAAATCCTGGTATGAGACTCGCCACTGTCTTGTTGGTCAAGCTGCTACTCAGCTACTGACGTCAGTCCGGCTGCATCCCGTGCTTATATAAGGAGCGGAGCAATCGGGTACCAGACGCATTCAGTTCCTGATCGCGTTCAGTTCCTCCTTAACACGTCTCTGACCGCTCGCGCCCCCCCTGGAAACTTCTGGCTCCCCCTTAGGGGGGCGCTCCCTCGTTTAAGAACCACTCACTATCATAACAATAATAATGATAATAAAAAAATATTAGTATCATTATTATTAATAATGATACTAGCTAATAATGAATAATATTTAGAGAAATAATGATGATGATGATATTGTTTACTATAATTATAACAATAATAGTAATAAATAATACTGATACTTATTATTATGATATTAATAAGTAATAATAAGATAATAATTTAAGATAATAAAATAATAATATTAGTAATTATAAAAATAATGATAATCTTAATGAAAAGTGTAATAATATTGATTATAGTGGTGATGATGATATTAAAAATGATATTAATAATAAAAATAAAAATAATTATAATAATAATAGTAATACACATAATTGTATAAAAATCTATAGTGTTAGTGAAACGCGGCAAGGCGTCACCGCAGAGTTTCTTCCGCCATACCTGCTTCTCGGCAGCGACCTTCCAAGCCATCACTTATACACACTGGTAGATGCTCTCCCAGTACTCTATTATAGTTATTATTACCTCCGCCAACGAAGTTGGAGGGAGGTTATGTTTTCACCCCGATCTGTCCGTCTGTTTGTTTGTTTGTTTGTTAGTGTACAGGATTTCTCGAAAAGCTACGATTAGATGTGGACTAAACTTGGTATACCAAGTCTATTTGGTATAAGGAAGAACTGATTTAATTTTGGATGAAATCGAATCACAACTGTTGCCATGGCAACCAATTGATGAAATATTCGGGCGGAGGTATGCGCTCTACTGAGTGCCCCCCCTAGTTGCTTATATCATTATTATTGTTACTATCATTATTATCATCATTATTTGTATTACTATTTATACTATTATCATTATTAATAATAATGATAATAGTATAAATAGTGATACAAATAATGATGATAATAATGATATGATAATAAGAACATAAGAACATAAGAAAATAAGGAAGCTACAAGAGGCTGCGAGACCTACACGTGGTAGTTCCTGTTACTTAACTCTACCTACATCCACCTTTCATCCCCATCCATGAATTTATCCAGCCTCCTTTTAAATTTCCCTAATGACTCCGCACTGACCACCTGTCTACTGAGTCCATTCCAATCATTTACCACCCTATTTGTGAATAAGTTTTTCCATAGTGAGTACTGGGAGTGTACTCTGGGGGTGTACTGAGAGTTTTGTATGTGCTGAAGTCCTCCTGATAATCACTGTATCAAGAAGCTATTATAACAACCACTATTTACTCTGTAACTACAAGTTTGCCCAAAAAGGGGTTTAGTGCATCTTATTTTATTGCTGTAAGTGCTTGTTTGTGTCAATGCCATTTAGCTGGCAGTTTTAACTCACAGGTTGATAATAAGTTGGTCTACTGGGAAAAAAAATATGGGCTTATTCCCCTGCACTTAAAACACAAAAGTATAATACAAAGAATGATTTTCTTCTATATGTATATTGTATAGAAGCCTGATTCTGTAAAACATGTATATAACCAAATAACCATGAAGGTTATAGTTGAGGAGGCGATGGAAATGTTACTCTATGATATTATATAGTCAATAACGAATGTTTAGAAGTTAACTATACCTTGGCAGTCATATTTTCGCTATTTTTTGTGTAGCAATTAGATAGAAAGCCTGGAAGTGCAATGACTCGACGCGTGAAGTCGTAATGTTTTGAATCAATCTTCCCGCCACAATGCGCGGTATGCCGCCTCCACATTCATAACCTATCTGGTCGCATCCCTAAACGATTTCGGCATTCTATATTCTTCTTCTTTTCAAAGCATTGTTTATTGTATTTTGACAAGCGTTTGCCAGACGCAGCAGTACTGTCTTAGAAAACAGTGTGAACATCGCCCCCAATAAAATATGCTACAAAATACATGTAAAAAATATATTAAGCTTTGATACGCGAGGCGAGTAATGTGCATGAAATTGCTATTTTAGAACATTCAATCGTAATGCATGTCATCCATACAATTAGTAGAACAACAGAAGAACTTTTATTTTTTGGTATTCAGATGCGGTGCATCAATATTTATCGCGAAATTGATTTACGAAAATGCGAGTCGCAGAGGGAAAACACAGTAGACCAACCTTTGAGTTAAAACTGCCAGCGACCACTGGCATTTTCGAGTTACTGTTCTCTCGTAACGGACTGGACTGCTAATTACTACCATTTGTTTCAAGCCCTGGCCCCCCCTTGCCTTATATAAGAGTGACGATGTAGATGTTCCCCGTTAGGCCACTTAACGTCTTCCGCTGACCAGTCTTCCTTTCTTTCCTTTCTTGACATTATTGACAGCGAGCGAAGCTCGTTGTCGCTTACCATAAGACCCGTGGAACCAAGTTTCCGTCAAAAAGTGTATAAGTACTCCTAAATATTATCGGATTGAGCTGAAATTTGCAAGTAGTGCTGTCAAAATCAATAGGGTGGTCGGAAGAAACGTTTTGCGTAAAACAAACCCTTAATGAGTAATAAGCGTAAACTACTCCTAATTATTGTCGGATTGAGCTGAAATTCGACATGCAAGTAGTGCTTTTAAAATCAACGGGGGTCTGTAAACAAAAGTTTTGCATAGAACAAGCCCTTAATGAGTAATTCACGTAATGAGTTAATTGGCTGGAACGTGGCTCGCTGTCACGTTCCAGCCGCAAGAACTGAGCCAAAAGCAAAGGGGCCAGAGGCTGGACGTCTATACATGATATATATATATATATATATATATATATATATATATATATATATATATATATATATATATATATATATATTATATATATATATATATATATCCCATGCCTCGAGACATCAATGAAGGATTTACTTCTTAATGTCTTAACTACGCGTCTAAATTTCAACATGAAGTGCAAGATAAAGATAAAAAATATATAATGGAGTTTCGTAGGAAGTTTCTGCAGCTGTGACATTTCCCAATCGATGTAAATACTTGAGAGAGAGAGAGAGAAGAGAGAGAGAGAGAGAGAAGGAGAGAGAGAGAGAGAGAGAGAGAGAGAGAGGAGAGAGAGAGAGAGAGAGAGAGAGAGAGAGAGAGAGAGAGAGAGAGAGAGAGAGAAGAGAGAGAGAGAGAGAGAGCGAGAGCGAGAGCGAGAGCGAGAGCGAGAGCGAGAGCGAGAGCGAGAGCGAGAGCGAGAGAGAGAGAGAGAGAGAGAAAAAAAAAATGGTTTTCCTTAGCCAGTGGGTTAATGTCAGATTTTCCTACATCGTTACACATGAACTATTGCCTTTGGTTGCCGCGATGAGGTGTGGTTGAATACAGCGATGTATTGACAAGTACGAGACACGTTTGTTCCAGCCTTGTGGTCCGTGACGTGTCAGGCTGCTGTTACAGAGACCATTTAGCCCCACAAAGTGACGCACAGGATGGACATAATATACATAAACATCATGTATGCATATATGTATATAATGACAAATATTATCCAATAAACTAGAATCATACTTAACACGCAGGGTAGTAAATAGTTATTGCCATTAATTATATATTATCACACCCTGTAAATAAAGTTGTCGACCCCGGGTATAGTGTGTGACAGGAGTGCTTAGCACCGTATACTGGACGAATTTATTGCACGCGTGACCAAATTTTCGATTCGAGCATGACTTAACACGAGAACCGAATAAAAATTTTGTGGTTACTAGCTGATGTATTTCCCGTTTACTCCAGTTATGACATGAAGCTGGTTTATTGAATCACCCCGTGCAGTAAGGAACGAAGCGGCTGCCTGTGTGTTGTCAACGGTAATGGTGCATAAAATATTACTCTCAGGTATTACATTCAGCGGCATGCAGAGCTGGGAGTGCCTTTCATGGCTACATAAAACAGCAATTTAAGTGATATTCTGCAGCGTATAAATATATATAAAAAGGCTGTTCTGCACATGAATTTTATTATTGTTTTGTGAATACTTGATTGATAACATAAGAATTAGTTTATGTGTGGCAAGCAGTTAAGGAGGATGTAATCCCCTACCAATTACTGTTGGTGACACGCAGCACTAATTATAATATACTCTTCTGGCGGCACCGTGTTGAGCTTTATGGATAATGGTTATCCAACGAAAACAAAGATATCAAAGCAGAGTAGCTACTTGAAAATACATTAATATTTTTTTGGGTGTGCACATTACTACACAAAACAATGTTCAATAATATGCTTAACAAAACATGTTATTCCGTTAAACAATTTTTGGTCATGCACGATTTTTCTGCTGTCTGTTCTCAACCCATTTCACGCCGGCACCACTCATGGTTACCTATGCTATCATTGCTACTGCTAAAATACTACAAACACTACGAGTATGCCACCCCAACCCCTATTACCATCACAACCACCCATACCACTACTACTACTCCTACTCTTGATACTGCTGCTATTTTTACACCACTTATTGTTGTTGTTACGTTTACTGCTCCCCATCATTCAAGCAGCAGGTCCACATCAAACCATTACCCTCATCACTCCGACAGTCCCATCACCACACAACACTCTCCATCACCATCCATCACATCTCATCACATCCCACTCCACGGATATGGGTGGACATCACCCATATCACCACCATCCATCACCACGCACGTATCTGGCCAAGTGACTGGTCCACACATCACTATATTCATGAGCATGTGTCACAAATGTTACGGTTTCCTCTTACCTAACGTGATCGCTGTTAGTAATAGTGATATAGACGAAGATATATGACCTACCTATCATGCAATCACTTTATCTTACGCTTGAAATATGTGCATGTAGGAAGATTGTTGATAAGTAATGATTGTAGTAGTAGTAGTATATTAGTAGTAGTAGCACATAGTGGTGGTTGTGGTGGTTGAGGTGATAGTGATGTGTGTTTGGGGATGGAGGGAGGGGGGAAGCAGACCCAGTAACTTATGTGGTATTTAAGAGAAGAAAATTTTATGACACCACCACCACCACCACCACCATCACCAGTATCTTCACCACCAGCGTCGCATATATCGAGGAAAGGAGACAGAAACGCAGAGTCGATGAAACTCGTGACCATTAAATACAGCGTTGAGGAAAGGGCGATAGTTACGTAAATATCACAAAGTTACAGAGCACACACACTACACGTTCCAATCAGAACGGCTTTTTCGATCACAAAAATAACATTAATTCCACGATTATTCACTATTTGTGTCAGACATGTAATGACTGAGCATGTTTTTAAATGTTCTGTGCTAAAGTTTTCATCAGAGTTCAGGAGCTAATTTCGTTCCTTACACACATGTTAAAACATGTTGTATTTCACACTGTAGTTACAAAGACAGGTATTTTACACAATCCCCTTGCTTAAGGAAGACAACTAACTGCCCGGTTTTGTTAGTGAAAAATCCCGAGCCTTGAGAGGGGCTTGAACATAGGACCACTGAGAGTCGTGCCACGTTGTTTAGTGTGTGTGTGGTGTGTGTGTGGTGTGTGTGTGTGTGTGTGTGTGTGTGTGTGTGTGTGTTGTGTGTGTGTGTGTGTTGTGTGTGTGTGTGTGTGTGTGTTGTGTTGTTGTGTGTGTGTGTGGTGTGTGTGTGTGTGTGTTGTGTGTGTGTGTGTGTGTGTGTGTGTTGTGGTGTGTGTGTGTGTGTGTGTGTGTGTGTGTGTGTGTGTGTGTGTGTGTGTGTGTGTGTGTGTGTGTGTGTGTGTGTGTGTGTGTGTGTGTGTGTGTGTGTGTGTGTGTGTGTGTGTGTGTGTGTGTGTGTGTGTGTGTGTGTGTGTGTGTGTGTGTGTGTGTGTGTTGTGTGTGTGTGTGTGTGTGTGTGTGTGTGTGTGTGTGTGTGTGTGTGTGTGTGTGTGTGTGTGTGTGTGTGGTTGTGTGTGTGTGTGTGTGTGGTGTGGTGGGGGTGTGTGCGTGTGGTGTGTGTGTGTGTGTGTGTGTGTGTGTGTGTGTGTGTGTGTGTGTGGTGTGTGTGTGTGTGTGTGTGTGTGTGTGTGTGTGTGTGTGTGTGTGTGTGTGTGTGTGTGTGTGTGTGTGTGTGTGTGTGTGTGTGTGTGTGTGTGTGTGTGTGACCTGATCCCTGCAGTGGTTCTCACAACCCGGGCTGCTCAATACACTTGTTAGGCCAATATTTCATGACGCTAACATGACAATGCTGTGTTAACATCGTTCACGCCTGTCCGTCACCTATTCATTATCTATTCCTCACAATTTCGAGCAAGTGGTTCATGAAAAGCTAATTCTGGCAAGACCGTGAGTGACTACACACACACACACACATACACACACACACCACACACACACACACACCACACACACAACACACACACCACACCTTTAAACAAAAACACTTAACTCAACTGTTGGTTCAATTAAGAGCTTTTCTGTGATATTTTCTGTGATTAGAGGAATTTCCATAAGTTTTAGATCGGCTTTCCGATAGCACAGGCTGGCCAGCGCCGCGATGGAAGGCAAAGCGCCAAACACGCTCACAGAGACTGGTGAAGAGAAATCCTGAATCAACATCCAAGCCTCGGGAAAAGTGGTGGTGGTGGCGGCGTGAATGTGTGAGTTGGAGTGAGTGATGCAGCGCGAGATAGACGTGCAGGGCTGCCTGTGTTAAGGGGAAAGCAGACACTAATACCGCTGTGACCTTTACCGGCTTATAGTCTAGTCAAAATGTGGCTGAACCTCAAACAAATTGCTAACAAAGGTTTTTAACTTGGATATTGGGCATGAATAACCTCTCTTTCGGATAAAAAAAAGTTTACCAGAATTAACCTTGCCGAAAGGGGTCAACGGCCGCCATCTGTAAAATCCAACGGGGAAGATCTCCGACCCGCCGCCACAAACGGTTTTTTCCTCCTCTTATCCATAATAATTAAGCTAGGTCAATAATTTTTTTACACCAAATGCATGACTATGTACTGCCATTACCATACAATTTTCATCAAAATTGGTACAGTAGTTTTTGTGCAAAAAAATTAAAACCGATAAATTAGAAATAAAAAAATATTTTTTGCATGAAAACCCACACAGGGCCCACCCCAAGCCAGCTTGACATTTTCTTGGTGTTTTAAATTGTAATGATAGGTAGCTATATGCTTAACAATAAACTAACACCAGAAAATGACTAGCCCCTGCCATTGTTTTCATGCTTTTTTTTATTTCTTATACAAATATGAATATAAAAGGGTACAAAAACAGACTAAGTAGCCTTTTTCAAGGCAACAATTTTCACATTAATTCCTGACATTTCATAAAAAAATAGGTCCAAAATAAGTACAACTTACAATAATGGAATGGTCAGTTGGTCGAATGCTGGGGCAAGGCTCTTGCATAACCACCACAGAACAAGTTCATGAACGGACCAAAGAACATTTCTTGTCAAGAACTAGTCACAGGTAATTTCATCATCATCAAGATCTGGCTGTGGTGAGTTGGTGCAGTGGAGGCCTTTGCAATCACCACACAAGTTTGAACAGTGAATGCCATGTTTCCTGCAACTGCATCTTGCTGTACTACACCCTGAAGTACAGTTACACCTAATTATAGCCAACAAATTTACAGGACCAGCTGGCAAGTCAGTCATGATTGGTTGTAATTTACCATCTGAAAGTTTCCATCCCCACTCGTCAGGTTTAGCTGGTTTCTACCTTTCCATTCCTGAATTTGGAAGTAAACTCGAAGGCTGTGGAATTTCGTAGCTGCTCTTGTTGGTGGCAATGATTCGGCCTCAACATACTTTGAGCTTTTTACAACCTTTTCCTTAAAGCGCCTCAGTCGGAGATGATTGATGTTTTCCCCATCATTACCATTGTACAGGCACACTAAAGCCTTCTCCCCAGCTTCAATAACCTCTTCTGAACTGCTATCCTTGCCAAACACTTCTGCCAGTTTGAGGAAGTTTCTATTGTTCATCACCTTTCGAAGGGACGCTGCCTTCCCAATTCCATGAACACTGGATGTACAATCACAACCCAGTAGTGCATGGATGAAAAGAATGTTGGAACAAACCACATCTCCCAAAGATTTCCTCATCTCTTTGATGTTCCAGACTTTCACACTTTTTGCACTAGCCTTTGGTTGTGGCGTGAAGTAGATATTGTAACCGTCATCTCTATTGGCATGATAACATAGAAGGACCAATAGGTCAGTGTCATCTGCTATCAAAATGGTTTCTCCTGTCTGTGCCAGTTCTAGAGCAGTCTTCACAATCAATACGTCAGCGTCTCCAGATGCATGGACTACTTTACAACCTGCTTCCTCCAAACTCTTTCCCAGCAAGTTGATGAACAATTGTTTGTTTTCTTGATTAGCTAGGAAAACATCCTTTTTTAATTTGAACACCATTTTAGGGGTCAGTAACACCTTAACACCAACAGAGCCCCCTGCTCGGCGTCGGTGAGTCGCGTCTTTAATGGATGGACCACTTTCATATCCATCAAAGACAATGCATGCTTTTCCATATCTAGTTGTGACAATCTGCGGTATCGGGCACAGATCTCATCAAATGTGTGACCTTTTTGCCATGGGAGGCGTTGAAGTAGTGCTCCACCATCTAAGAGATACTGTGGATCTGAAGACTGTGGACCTGATTGTACAGGGGAAGTCAGTTCCCATATTGCGTCTGCCAAAGCCGGTTTCTTTGCCTCTCGCGGCAGTCCGAAAGAATTAAAAAGTGCAGGTGGGTAACCACAAAGCTCATACTGGAAATGTTCTTGCTGCTGCTGAGTTGAGGGTTCATTGGTAGATAGCACACACAGTCTCTGGAATAGGAGTTGTGGATCAGTCTCAACTGCTTCATCTTTGCTGAGCGAAACTTTTGACCCAAGTGTAATTGCCTGATCCTTTCTTTTAAAAGTGTACTCGTGGACATTTTTTCCAACCATTGAAGCTATGATTGTCTCTCCTATGGAGTTTGCTTTGTCCACATTCACCTTTTTGTCTCCAGTTACTCCACTTGAAATGCTGTGAATGGACGGATCTTCCGTGAAAGGGTCATATGTCTGGAGAAACGCAACGAGCTTCCATGTATCCCTCACATCTCGCTCTTTTCAGAGATACAGAGATGAGGATTAAAGGAAATAAAGCTGGGTAGAGTGCTTGCCAAATGATGGCGGCCGTTGACCCCTTTATCGGTTTTAATTTTTTTGCACAAAAACTACTGTACCAATTTTGATGAAAATTGTATGGTAATGGCAGTACATAGTCATGCATTTGGTGTAAAAAAATTATTAACCTAGCTTAATTATTATGGATAAAAGGAGGAAAAAACCGTTTGTGGCGGCGGGTCGGAGATCTTCCCCGTTGGATTTTACAGATGGCGGCCGTTGACCCCTTTCGGCAAGGTTAATTTAGGTAAACTTTTTTTTATCCGAAAGAGAGGTTATTCATGCCCAATATCCAAGTTAAAAACCTTTGTTAGCAATTTGTTTGAGGTTCTGCCAAAAAATCTGCTAGATTGACTGGACTATTACCATACATTTTATATTAAAGGCAAGAGAATGAAAAGAGAAAGAAAGCGGAGACACATTTTGTTGAAGTATTCTGTAAATGAGATTTCGGATGTGGTGATGATAGTTGAAGCGATGAAAGGTGGTGGTAGTAGTGATAGTGGTGTGGTGATGATAGTGGTGGTAGTAGTTATAGTGGTGGTGGTAATGGTAGTGGTGGTAGTACTGGTAGTGATGTGGTGATGAGGGTTCAAGCCCTGAAAGGTGGTATTTGTTGTCATAGTGGTGTGGTGATGGTAGTGGTGGAAGCGGAGGGGAATGCAGGCGTCTTTAAGATTCAGACAGTGTACACATTTCCTCACATGGAAGAGGGTCGCGCAACAAGAGGAAAATTGAGTATCGTGCTGAGGGAAATAGAACCGGAAGTGTAAAGGAAAAGAATATTCCTTCCTACACTCTCACTTGTGTTTCATGATTGCTTACAGGTGAGAACACGCACTGCCTGGACACACGTTGTGGACAAAAGCTTGAACTCTCGACCGTTATTCTTTCAATCATCCTGTTTATTAAAACAATTTTATTAACTTCACACTCTGTAATTATTGTCTTTAAAAATGTGGCGGAATTCCAGCGATGAGAAACACACACTGATATGAAACTGTGGTTGATGTTTTGGTAAAGAGAGAGGAAAGTTCAAACCTTCCAGTTTTATTGTTAACCAGACGCTTCATTCTTTGGAAACTGTTAATCTCATGCAGAAAGAAAGACAATGGTAAAAAATGCTTTAAACTTTATCAATACATGAAAAAAAGTGTGAAAATTTGCCAAAGTATTAAAATGTGAGGAAAAACTTGCGTATTGTGGTCCTGTGCGGTGCTATTTTACATCATTGGCAGCTCGCTTCGCTCGCTGCCGCTTACCATAAGACCCGTGGAACCAAGTTTCCTCCAAAAAGTGAACAACTACTCCTAAATATTGTCGGATTGAGCTGAAATTTGACATGCAAGTAGTGCTGTCAAAATCAATGGGGGTCGTCGCAAGAAACTGTTTGCGTAAAACAAGCCTTAATGAGTAATTAGCGTAAACTACTCCTAATTATTGTTGGATTGAGCTGAAATTCGACATGCAAGTAGTGCGGTCAAAATCAATGGGGTCTGTAAAACATACTTTTTGCATAGAACAAGCCCTTAATGAGTAATTCACGTAATGAGTTAATTGGCTGGAACGTGGCTCGCTGCCACGTTCCAGCCGCAAGAACTGAGTCAAAAGCAAAGGGGCCAGAGGCTGGACGCCTATACTTGATTATTACATTATTATTGGTAGCGAGCGAAGCGAGCTGCTTCTTACCATAAGACCCGTGGAACCAGGTTTCCGCCAAAAAGTGAATAACTACTCCTAAATATTGTCGGATTGAGCTGAAATTTGACATGCAAGTAGTGCTGTCAAAATCAATGGGGGTCTGTTAAACATATTTTTTGCGTAGAACAAGCCCTTAATGAGTAATTAGCGTAATGAGTTAATTGGCTGTGGCTGAACGTGGCTCGCTGCCACGTTCCAGCCGCAAGAACTGAGCCAAAAGCAAAGGGGCCAGAGGCTGGACGCCTATACTTGATATAGACCCGTGGAACAAGATAGATAAGACCCGTGGAACCAAGTTTAAGCCAAAAAGTGAATAACTACTCCTAAATATTGTCGGATTGTGCTGAAATTTGACATGCAAGTAGTGCTGTCAAAATCAATGGGGGTCTGTGAAACAAACTTTTTGCGTAAAACAAGCCCTTAATGAGTAATTAGCGTAATGATTTAAATATTGTCGGATTGAGCTGAAATTTGACATGCATGTAGTGCTGTCAAAATCAATGGGGGTCTGTAGAACAAACTTTTTGCGTAGAACAAGCCCTTAATGAGTAATTAGCGTAATGATTTAATTAGAGCTAAATAAACTTCGGTTTTACAATAACTTCTGTTGCTTGTTGTAGACTTCTGTAACTTCTGTAGACTAGGTATTTTAAAAGCACTTTGAGCTCGCTGCCACGTTCCAGCCGCAAGAACGGAGCCAAAAGCAAAGGGGCCAGAGGCTGGACGCCTAAACTTGATCATTACTTATTACTATTACTTTTATTGCTATTATTAGTACACAATTATTACTCATCATTAATCAAATTATTATTACATCTACATTGGCGCTATGCAGGTGACAGACTCATCACCCACACCATACCCACCCACACTATCCTCTCACTATCCACGCCTACACTCCACTCAGCCAACACCAACACCATCACCAACCACACTACACTAACACCACCATCCACAATCACTCAACACCAACAGCACCATCACCACCACCCACAATCACTCCACTGTACACCACCACCACCACCAATGCCGCCAATACTGAACACATCCAAGCCAACCCTCGGCGCCAGGCCAGGACCAATATGGGGACACAGTTGGGTAATCACACAAAACAACATCGCCAACATGGGGAATCAGAACAATTACGCTGCAACACCAATACAAATAACAATAACAATAATTACAATCACTCCAAATTAAAACACGCATCTTAACCAATAAATGAATTGAATGCAAATTAATACGATAGAATAAAGGGAAGAGGGGAAAAACGTACGGATATAAGGAAATAAGAATAGAGGGCATTTTCGAGGGGACTGAGTGTACAGGCGATTAGACAGGTGGTTATATATTCGTGTTAAAACCACTGCCCTCCGTTCGTAAACTATTTTCATGTCACGGAAACTCGTGAGTCACTTAATTCATTCTGCTAATTCATCCTCTCCTAAATAAATAATAATTCCACCACAGAAACACGCAGCAGAACGTGAGATTTTCCCCTCCCAGAGTAAAGTTTATGCGTAGCCTTGTGTATAAGTTCCCAGGGGTGACCCATACCTTTGCCTCATTGTAAAGTGACCACACGTAGAGTAAATTGATGTAAATTACCCTACCAGGGATGAAGGTTCTCAGAAACAGGAATTCTTCCATCACCCTCACCCCCAACACCTTCCTCCCCACACCACCACTTCGCAGCAATACGTAGAAATAAACATGTAATATTCTAGTGACAAAGATGCACTAAAGACTGAATATCGCCTCATAACAAATGAAAGGATTACGTCGCACATACACCCCCATGTGCACACGCATACTCTCTCTCTCTCTCTCTCTCTCTCTCTCTCTCTCTCTCTCTCTCTCTCTCTCTCTCTCTCTCTCTCTCTCTCTCTCTCTCTCTCTCTCTCTCTCTCTCTCTCTCTCTCTCTCTCTCTCTCTAATTTGCACATCATTGAAATACATCGCAGATGGGACATATCATCATCATAATCATAAAGTGCAGACGTCAGAGCCCTCGTGCGTGCGTGCGTGCGTGCGTGCGTGCGTGCGTGCGTGCGTGCGTGCGTGCGTGCGTGCGTGCGTGCGTGCGTGCGTGCGTGCGTGCGTGCGTGCGTGTGTGTGTGTGTGTGTGTGTTTGTTGTGTGTGTGTGCATTCATCTAGTTGTATTTTCACAGGGCCTGATGAGCTGCACTCGTACGGCCCCGTCTCAATTTCTACATTTTACCATTCATCCCTATAGTGGGTAGTGTTGGCCGAAGCCACCACCCCGGGAGACGGAGCACAAACCCCCAGCTAACACCCGGTACCCATTCACTGCTGGGAGGACAGGGACACACTCACGGCTCAGCACCGGGAGAAGACGGTCGTCTATACTGAACTCTCCATGGCAGCACCGAGACGCTCATTGAGGAAGCGCCTTGACCTCTCCTCCCCGGAGGATGAGGGTGGCTCATGGGAGAGGGTGGGGAAGAGGCGCCGTGAGGAGTCGCCGCCCCCACCACCTCCGCATTACCGGCAGTATCGCCTCCTTCACCATCAGGAGGCGAATGACTTTCAGGCAGTAAAATGCCTGGCGAGGTATACCCTACACTCTCAGTCAGAATCGCGGGATCAACGAGGTCTGGGTTTATTCTCAGACCTCAGGACGAGGAGTTTGCTTTCCTACTCACACGCTTTGCGAGGGAGGAACAGTTGGGCATCCCTTTTGCTGAGATTCTGCCTGAGGCTTGGGGTGTCGTTATGCGATACCCCTTGAGCTTCGGGCTTGAGCCCATCCTGGATAATCCACGTGTCGCCTTCGCCAGAAGGTGTACTTTTACGTGGGTCACGGCCGCAGAGAACCGACGCGCCAGGTCCAGGTGACGTTCAGGGGGTCTCTCCCTGACTCACTTGATCTGGGTTCGTGGGGTGTGTACTCCGCCAGGAGGTTCACCCCAGAACCTCTGCGGTGTTTCAAGTGTCAGGCCTTCGGGCATGTCCAGAAACACTGCAGGCGCTCGGAGCTCTGTGGCATTTGTAGCGGCAAACTTCCCACTTCTGAGTGCGTCAGCGCTTTGAAATCTGGTGATAATCGCCCTGCACGATGCCCCAACTGTGGTAAGGGTCACCATGTGTGGTCTAAATTTTGCCCTTAGCGACTGAGGAGGCTTCCTTTTCGTTGCCCGGGGCGGAGCGAGGACCGCCGATAGTATTGTGACACCCGACCCTTACCAGCAGTACCTGCAAAGGTAAGCCTCCGCAATCTAGGCCAGCGCGAGGCTGCTCCATCCCTGATATCTGCCACTGCACCCACGGAACCACCCAAGAAGAGGAGGGGAAGGAGGAAGAAGAAGAGATCGAAGGTTGCTTCCACGGTTGCATCCCAGACGCCAGACACCACGACTGCTGGCTGAGCTGTCCATCCAGACGGACCCACCGCGACCATCACCACGGACACCAGTTGCTCACGCTGCCTGTCAGACAAGTGTAGAGGCACCTTACCTCCGCCCTGACAAGCAGGCAGTGACTCTATCGGTCCGGTCCCCTATCTGCTTGCCCTGTTAACGAACATGTGCCAGTTGCAGAGCAATGCCGAAGACATTGGAGATGGCATTGAATTCCGACCACCACACTACATCGCAGTTGCCCTAATTTTGGAAGAACAAGACTTCACACTACAGACACAAGTACAATCATGACCCGCGAACAACCAACAATTGTCTGCGGTGATTATTTGAGAACCACCAAGATTGAGGTGGGCTGACCATAACCCACGGAGGTAACCAGCCCTCCATATTAGGGTACGCCGTAGATCCAATGAAAAGTGAAATATAGATTATTTCGAATTTGGCAGGGTGTTTTCTTATGTAAAATTGAATTTTAAGGGTGGTTTGTCCTCTTAAACTTTTTGGTTTGAGCACTTTTTGCTATGCAAAAATGGACTTTTATATTTATATGCAAAACATAGCTTAAAGTGCGATTTTGCATAGTAAGAATGGCTCAAATGCAAAAATGGAAACAGATAAAATCGTCTTAGAATTCCATTTTACATAGGAAATTGGCATGCCAAAGTTGAGAAAAAGAAATTTTGTTATACGGCGTACCCTAACCAGGGTACCAAAATAGTTGGATTGGGTTACGATGGGAAGAAGGACAAGACCAGGGCGA